>VTPC01003925.1:48840-163246 GCA_011009095.1 Ignelater luminosus
GCAGATACTGTTTGGTTTAAATCAGTGTTAGGTTTTTCAGACATAGTTTAATTTGTTTATTTTAAATATTTAGAGAAAATTAGAAATTTTATTTGTTCTGAACATATCGATACAAAGAATTAATTATTTTTCTCTAAGACGCGGGGCCCCAGCAAGTGCGGGGCCCTGGGCAGTTGCCCCGCAAACCCAGCTCTTCAGCCGGCCCTGCTGCTACAAACACAAACAGCCAGACAGACTAATTATGCTGAACAGCTAATAGATATCCTGTGATACATTACATTTTTACATCCTTGTAATAATAAACACAGACTATAGATATTTGACAGCAGTTGACTTGCAAATACAAGGCATCTGTAGAACGAATGGAACAACCATAGACAAAAGAATTATGTTATTATTCTTTTGTTTATGGGAACAACCTTATAAAATCGTCGTTGCTACAAATAGCGAAGACTGAACATCATGGCTTCTGATGATTGGTTGCTTATTCATTATATTAATCAAGTTAGCTGATTAGCATAACATTTTTATGGTTTTGATAATGATAATGGGTGTTTCAAAAATCTCGAAAACCGCGCCGCAGCTAGGAATTACGATTTACATATTTCGATTCCCTTGTAAAATACTATAATTTACTGTCATTCAAAAAAGTGCTATTTAAGATTTATTACTTGACAGACGTTTATTAGTCCACGAGTTGTTTTGATTTCGAAACAAAATCCTATTTTACTTACCCCTAAAATAAGCCAGATGCTTATTTTCTAGGTAATAGGGTAATAGCGACGCACTATGGCAAGGGCCTGAAGGCGTGCAGAGTTTTCTGAAATTTTCCAAATATTAAAATAAGCTCTGTCAAGTTCCTTTTTGTACGAGGGTACTTATGTGTAGTGCTTGGCGCAGCGCTGAGCTTTTCAGTCTTGTAAATCATGGGATGCAATTTTTACAAAAGAAATAACCAACAACCACTGAGATCAATCATCATAACAAACCTTCTGGTATGGTTGCGGATCGATTCAAAATTATTTATGATTCCGTTTTTAATTTGTTTTTTATTTTGTCAAAGTAAGTAAAGTCAACTCTTATCACAACAATATTTTTTTTTCTAAAGAAAAAGTAGTAGCTGCGAGTCTAAACGATTTTGCTTCGCTTTTTACTATTTAAAACATTCATGTTTGTTATGCGTTTACGGCAATTAAAATTTTCTTTTAACTGACAATAACTGAAGACATAAACACTACTCAATGCGGTACGTTCTAAAGAAAATAAATTAATAATTTAAAAAAATACACAAAAGCAAATATTTTATGGTGATGGAAATATTTAAATCAACGTTTTCTTCGAAATTATAGGAGTTTCTAAAGAAATCTCCAATAAAATTTACAAATCGGAAATAGTTTATTGGTTTCAAGCTTCTTGGTAGACATAGTAAAAACAAAAATAAATAAATAAGTAAATAAATAACATAATGTTCGTATAGAGGTGAATATAACATTAAACAAGTTTTTAAACGGGAACGAATGTTAAAGTCCGCATAATCTAATAAATTGCTTCAGAAATCTTGGGATAAGAAGAAATGTAGTTTTCTTTGAAGATTATTATGTTATTTTAAGTACGGAGGACCTGCAAAATTGCATATACGCGTTGCCTACGCATTTATTTGGCTTATATTTAGAATCTCAGCTGATTATTGTAGTTGCTGCGAGTCTAAATGATTTTGCTTCGCTTTTTACTATTTAAAACATTAATGTTTGTTATGCGTTTGCGGCAATTAAAATTTTCTTTTAACTGACAATAACTGAAGACATAAACACTACTCAATGCGGTACGTTATAAATTACAAAAATGATACATATTAATGTTATGCTTATGATGTACCTGTAATTTAGATTTTACGATAAGTTACCTTACAAAAGTCACAATATTTTGGTTTTATAACCAAATATGAAAATTATTTCTTTATTTTCTTTTCAAATTTTCTAGAGTCGAATTCATATTCAAGTAAGGATTGCATTTTTGGGGTTGTTTAAGGAGTTCAGTTGGGACAGTTGGCAATGTTTTTAAAAATGATAACGATCAATCACTTAAAGGGAACCACCGAAAAATCTTAAAAATCGCTGAAGATGTAGCAAAAAGTAAAGAGTGGAGGGAAATCCCGGGTTCGGGCAAAATGCCAAAACCATGTATCCCATCTGCGACAGGTAGTAGCACCGAGATTATAAAAACCCCAGCATTTGCATCTGGCTAGCCGTCTGTTCAACAGCTCATCGTTGAGCTTCTCATGGGGTGCTAACCGCCCCATTCGTCGTTTTCGTTTTATTGTTACAAAGTGATCATCTAGTGACACTACCGGGACCACATTTTGTGTAGGGGTAAGTTTAGTGAAGTGCAGTGATACACCTGAGAACTTTTCCAAGTTGCCGACAAGGAAGATTTACCTTTTTTGGATTACTCCTTCTACTGACAGTGGATTTTTTTATAACTAATTTTGAAAACAAAACTCGAGCGGACTGAGAAAGTATGTTTTCTTTGGGGGATTTTATCGTTTGTATATTGCCAGTAATCTATTTTAAAATGTTGGGTCTAAATTAAACAAAATATAAAAACAAACGAAAGTTCGGAAAAAGATTTAAAAATGTTACGAGTAAGTTGTTACATAAGGTTGTCGTCGTCTATTTGCGTCCGGAGCGTCGGTTTTCGCGAGTTGTCATACGAGCCAACGCGCTATCTTTGTGCGGAATTTGTCGGGGACCTGCCGATTGGTCCATCCAACGAGCCCTTGCCAAAATAATTAGGAAAGTCGCGTCGGGATGTGCTAAAACCGTCCGCTGGCGCGCTGGCAATGCGCCCGCAACCCGGGAGGCTGCGCCAGTTGGTCATACGGCGCTTGACGTTTATACATTCTCAAAATAAAGTTGTAAGTTATGTAAACTAATAAATTCTGCAAATAATGCCCCTCTTAAATTCATTATTTGCTTATTAAAAACTAGTCATAAAATTTTAGCGATTTTTAAATTACATGTTAGTTTATAATTTGGCGCCTTAACTGTATCGATCACGTGCTTGACCTCTAACCAATCGGTATCATCCACATGCTACAACGTTTCAATTGTTACAGAAACCAGAAACGTCAACTTCTCAGTAGTACTATCAGTTTTCCTGTTGCGTGGGGTTTTATTCAGCTTCTTTTCATTCGCGTTATTGGGCCTTTTTTTATTTGATAGAATAACAAAGTTAGGTTATAATAGTACAACTTCTGTCACAATCGGAAGACGCCACGTTCACTTATGAATTACGATTAGCTCAAGTTAGTGTGTTTTGTGCCAAGTAGTGATACGACAAAAAGTATTTTTACGTTAGAATAATGCCTTGTACGGGTTTTAAATGTCGAAAAAAATATTAGTGAAAAGTCTGTGTCAATTGGTGCTATAAGTTTTATTACAACACGGCGCACGTGAACAATTTTTACTTGACAATATTTAATTTATTTATTCCTAGTAGTTGAAGGATTTATATGCTGTTTTTTTATAATACGGTGAGTGATTCAAATATATCGTACAGCCACGCTATACTACTAGTTCTTTTACGAAAGCACTACGTCATTAAAATTAATGTAACATGCTAGGCAAAAACGAAAAATGCTTAGTTCGTGTAAATTAGTTTTTAATTAGAGAAATTTTTGTAAAAGTTATCACTGTACTATAATTTACAGTATTAAGGTTATGTAATTTAATTGTTTGACATAACCTCACTTTTTCAGTCCGTCTCTAGCTTAAATTTCTGAAGTACGTTTCGAATTAAAAATAATAATTTATTTCGTTAATTAAAAAATTTACAACGATCTATTCTGTTTAGAACCAAAACCCAACACAATGGAGGATGGCCACATGAAAACGGTGGACGAAGTAGTCAAATACTTCAGCGTAGATCCGGAACGGGGATTATCTTTAGATCAAGTTAAAAGAAATCAAGAAAAATATGGACCTAATGGTATGTTAAAATTGATAAACCTTTCTGTAGATGTAGGGGTGAATTTTTATTAGAAATGGCTATTCGGTTTTTCAGTGTTATTAGAAATAAAGAACTCGATAATTAATGTTGATTAATGAGCTCAGCTGTTCTTTACACGTGTATGTCATTTTTTGATAAATTTTTGAGGTTGAAAGTTTAATAAAAGTAATAGCTCATGTTTGGAAGTTTGGAATAAATTTAATATTTGTATGTGTCAATGTACAAATATCAATAAAGTTTCCTGGTTTGTACTACATAGTAGTAAAGGCAATTTATCTGGTAATGATAATGGAACTGTTACCTTAATTATTATAATGGATACTTTTAAGGTTTGTTTTTACACGGTCATGTAAAATTAATTTTTTTTATAAATTCGTAAGCAAATAAAATTGAAAATCTTTGATAGAATTGAGTTTTTATGAACTTAGAAAGCTGTTCGATTCCCAAGATATGGTTCAATAAGTTTTAGAGCTAAAATGAAAGGCAGAAAACTTGAAATATTCGGGATGAAGCTAAATTTGCGGACAGGATAAGGATTTATAGCGCGGACTTCTGATTGCAATAAATCAAGGGAAGTTTTTGGTTTGTATTGCAGAGAGGGATGTTGGAGATTCAGAATATGTATACGCATTTTTTATCGTTTTGAAGAACACATAAAGTATGAATTGTAGAATTTGAAAGCGATTTAAATACATTTTTAATAAAATTCCAGGCGATTTCAGAATGATGTTGTAATAATTTATTTTTAATATGTAAGGTATTTTATGGAATTTTCCAGTTATTTAGGGAAAGTTATTTATGGTATTATTATATTAAATTATCTTTAGGGGGGGAATTTAATTGAGGTCTTCTTTTTATATTTGTTTCTATTTGTACAGTTGCATATTAAATTGTAGAATGTAGCCGCGAATTATTTGTGTCGTATGAATTTGATATTCAAGGTAAAAGGCAAGTTCAATGCTTTTGTAATTAGAGACGTAAAATGTATCTGCGAAAGTTGCGCTTGTATAATTTTGAAATCGTCATTGTCAAGGAATCTTGAGACTGACGTCATTGAATAAGAGAATAAAATTATGTGAAATTAGATTTTAGAATGTTTTACGTACACATTTAAATTAGGATTTTATGAAAATTCTAAAGAAAAGTCTCAACTGGAAACTTTAATATTGATCTATTGATTATGTTTTGTTTTTGAAATTGCTTTATAAATGGCTTTTGTTTTAAAAAAAATGTTTTATAAAGTTTGAAGAATATCAACTACTAATTTATTATAAAACACGTTTTGACAGGCCGCAATTATTATTAGTAGGTTATCTAGCGCGTGTATGAGTGATTGCGATTTCATCATGTCAGTACATACTTAAATTTGTCAGGAGATAGTGAACACAATTGATTTCGCTTGTCACAAACTATCAATTTTTTTTTATTGCCAATCACACAAAATGAAAAATCGTAAACATTTACGTTTACCCGGTGAACTAATAAGCTGATAGTTATATTAAACAACATAAATTGTTGTTTATACAAAGTAAAGACGTTAAAATCATGTTTATAACGCTTTTTTTCAGGTTTTAATGACCTTAAAGTTAGCTGTTAAAAGTCTTCTAGTTTACTTGTTAAACGCGACGATCAACTTTAAAGTTGGGTAGTGAAATTTTCTGGGTTCACTCGTAAAACAAGGTGGACAACGTTCTTTAAATTATGTTTTAAATGTTTACTCCTAAAAGTGAGTTGTAGGTATGTGAACATTTCCATCTTTAGTTAGTTACATAAAGAAAAACAGATAATGTACTCTCTAAATAAAAATGAAAACGTTGATTGACAGTTAACTATCGTCAGACTCAGAAGAAGATAAACTTGACCGGATTTTTAAGAAACTTTTAAAAATACTTTATAGTTTGGCATAAATCCAGTGCAAAATGTAGCCAAGTTTTTTTCTTTTTCTTTGCAATATGTGTATAAAAAATTGTAAAAATTAGAAATTATTACACTTCAAGTACCTTCATGAAAAGTGAAATAGCACTTACATCTTAAATTTAACCATTCCGTAGTTTGGTTATTTGCTTTACAAAAATTTCATTCAACCTTTTTTTTCATTATGATCATTATGACTTTCTTCCACTGAATTCCTCATTTGATTTGTTTTCTACCACCATATAATCATTAGTTAAAAAGAAGATTTAAAAATTCAAATTATCTTGCAATAATAGAAAAAGAAAAATAAATTCAAAGATATAAAAATAGTTTAAAACATCGGTCATTGTCAGATTAAAATAAGAAAAAAACGAACTAATAAATTTCAGAATTTAGAGGCATTTAAATGTTTTATTTACTATAATCCAACCTTGAAAAACTTAAAATTAACCTCAACCAAACAATGATCAAAGTTAAAGAAATTCTGTTTGATTTTCAAAACATCTTATTGATTCTTTCTTTTTCTTCTGACATTAATGTATCAATTATTTCCCAAGATAATTTGTTTTGCTTTTCAGAATTTCCGATACGAAAAATCCTTAATTTCAAAATTATTCGAGTTCATTCCACCTATATTGTAATTTAACGGTAGATACTTTTTTTTACAAAAGAAGCAACCGTTTCTGATTAAAATAGCTTTCCATTAAGATCAGTCAATCAAAGTGAAGCTTTTTGACGTAATGATTGCAATTACACGCGCGCAGAACCGCACAGATAAGCTTTTATTTTGTCCGTTTTTATGGTTGCTCCACTAACCAACTGTTTTAGTGATTTTTTTCTTCATTTTCATCTGACCACTCTATTTATAACTTGCAAAACAAGAAAAGTCGCGATAACTGTTTTAATGTTCAGCATTTTATTTTTTTTTAGAATTATTCTTAGTTTCGCACGCGAAATAATATTATAAAATAAAAAAAAAGAAATGAGCACGATTCTCAAAAATAGTAACGTAAAATGCGTCACACTTGGTGGTTTACACACGTTATCTGTCAAAATTCAGGGTTATTTTGCCGATTTCCTTGCCAAATTGCATACCGCTGTTGTGCCAGCTAAGAAACTATTTTACCTCAATTTTTTTTACTATCGAATTGCCGCTAGTTCATGCTTTTCACCGATGACCAATTTAAAAAATTTTTAATTTATGATTTTTCTGCGGTTTTTCTTTTTTTATTTGGAACAAGGTTTAAACATCAGTAAAAAAGTTAAAATTAATATCTTAAGACTTTAACCTCTCTTTGTTGAGTTTTTTAAACAAATTAGTTTTCTTTTAATACGCATGTGTTTAAAAAATAGTAACGAACAATCTTATCATGAATTTGAGCTCACCAGATTGAATTTGTCAAATTTAATCTTAATAGAAAATAGGTGTCGTGTACAAATTGAGAACGCTTGAATTAGTTTCCTGATTAGATTAGAAATTTGTTAAAATTGAATTATCACGCTGCTCAGTGTAGTCGTCTAGAAGCTTCTAAACCTTCGCTTTTATCTTTCACATTGTTATAATTTAATATTTTCATTGTTTATGGAGCAGATTTATACAGTGTGTCTCAGTTCACATATCTACATACCTCTGGATAGGTTTTATTTGTTATCTGATTTATCTCGATTTTTATCAGCTAAACAACCCTTCGAAAGAAATATTAATTGCCAAATGTTGCTTAATTTGTTTTCGATTTTCATTCGCCATGGTGCAGTTGTTTTAATTGTTTAGGAAAAATAAAAATAAAAGGTTGTGCGTAACTGATGAAAATATGAAATCAATTATAAATAAATAATCTGCCAACTAAATAAAATCAAAGTAAAGTCGATAATATGATTTGTAAATTTAATTCTAAATGACGATTCATTTTTCGGCCCTGTAAAAAAATTCCTTCTTGGTATAATATGCACGAACTTGGTTACACCATTTATTGAAATTCTAATGTGTGTGGACAATTTTTACGATTGTTGACCATCATTGCTTGCCTAAATTTGTATACCACGCCTAAAACATTATCTGAGTATTTGTTCTAGTTCTTGCTTTGCTGACGGCAAAAACTATTTCTAACTGTCAGAGTTCAAAAATTTCAAATGGGACTAATAATCTTTGGAGTCCCAATAATTCTTTCTCATATTTTTGGCATTAGGACAGTTATGGGATAGGTTACTCGATTTAGGTTGCTATATCTATGTATCACTAATTGATATAACAGATTTTCGAGATATAATGATTTCAACATTTCAAAGTGCCTCGCCGTGTCATTTAATAAAATGGGCACTAGAAATCAATGTTGAACGTTCAGTTTGACTTTGAAAGTTATCTTTCATTATTTGGGCATGGAATGTGGTGTTGTCTAAAATAATTCCTTTTTTTTTGGGAAAACGAGCGGCCCGAGTAAAAAATTAAAAAAATTGGATCAAGGGTGAAACATCCATTTTTGGATTAATTCAATAAGGAAACTTTACTGGTAGATCTTGTAACTTAAAATAATGAGTGAAAACAGAAATGTCGGCTATTCTCCAAAATTTCTGTTCTTGATAACGAAGTCAGTATATGAGCATTAAATGATTGCTACCACGCAAACTTGAAAACAAGATCCGTTTACATTAAATACTGAGATTTTGGAATATAACTCAATTTTCACATGAAAACGATGCATCACACGAAAGAAGTCCAAAGGTATTATACTTCTGAGTAAACATGATTGGCATTCGGGATTCTATATGAAGAGGGATATTTGTACAGGTAGTGAATGATGATATATCTTGTTAAAATTCACTCGCCAGAATGTATGACACATCTGATCACACCATTTACTGTCTATAGAACATTGCCTTCAGATTCCAAGTTTGAAGACGTACGTCAGATCGATCTTTGTGATTGGAATGATGCAAAATTGCTTTTCCCAAAGGTTTGCCTAAAATAAATCTAACTGGAAGAATCTTCTGAATTAGAAGTTGCAATAGATATTGCATTATACAATATGCAGCCTCGGCTAATCTTTTCTAGTTTCATGGTCGATCCGTCACTGAAAGCACTGTAAATAACGTCACAGCCCTAAAGCGTTAGTAACATCAGATATTCTCATCGTGAGTCACCATCAAGGCGTTTGAGTGCAAACTCTCTTGGAAAGAATATCTGACGCTGTCGTGACTGCATTTTTTCTACTTCGATATTACTTTGCTTTGATGGTACCTCGACGGTATCCGGATTGGCTTTCAGTTATTTTGTGAATTAGATGCAATGGATCTGACTGACTACAGGCTGTTCTGATCGTTCTGGCCTGTTCAAACTCAACAACAGAATGACGTATTCAAAATTCTTTGGGCTTTCTTTGATACCAATATGAAGGTGACCAGAAAACTTGCGTATCAGGATAAAATTGGGGCTCAAAGCGAAACATCGACCATAAATGAAAAGCCGAATCTATTATTAGAAAATTTTTTATGAAAATATGTTCCGTCTTCCATGAGACACACTGTGCATGTGCATATTTTATTAGTTTGAGGAATAACCTAACAGATTCTTACTTAGAGGTGCATACAAGTCATAATGGGTAATTAAAATTAGCAAATAAATGAGCGAAGCTTAACAGGAATGTGTAAAATTCAACATGACAATAACTCGTTAAAATACCTGAGGTATTACGTATATGTGTAGTATACCGAGAAATTATATGAAAGTTGACTACAAAGAGAATAGAAAGTAAGAAACAAATAAAAAACGAAACGAAATTAAAATTGCGATTCGTCATAGTTGGCTTTAAATGGAAAAAAAAGATCAAGATTCATATTAATGTAATTAGTACTTTATTAATTTCTAATATACAACATTTTCCCATGTCAATGTTGGTTCGACTGTCAAGGCCGATGCATCCCCCACCCACATACATAAGTCGAGTCTCGTAATGGTACCATTTAGCCTAATATTAAAAAAAATGAAAAGCTGACTGACGTAGTTTCACCTTTTGAAAACATAGTTATTTAATAATACATCTAATTTGACTTGACGTTTGATATTCTTCAATTGTTTTGGTTGTGGTCATAAAAATTTATTGCCAATAAATTTGAACATTACCGATGAGATAATATGCTATTGCACCACCTGCAGATTGAAGTTTATTTTCACATCGATGATTATGTTGTATTTTATGTGAAAGCCGCACAAAATTACTTTGTTCCAACAAGATGGTGCTTTACAGTAATATTTAATATTTATTCTGTGGAGATAGTTTTTTGTCATTTTCAAGTTATTTATTTTTCTTGTAACGAAAATTGCAAATGTTTATTATTAAACTAGTTCTATAACGATATCGTAAGTGTGTTTTGATGTTCCTTTTTGTCCTCCCAAAAAGTCTTCCGCTGCCCTTTTATTATTAATGTGGTGAGAATCGTAGCACAAGTTAAACGGGTTCATTTAGTTTAATCACGCTTTTAGTTAGGGGATTGATTTATTTTATGAAAGCAACCACAAACTCAACACCTACCATCGAATTTTGTCCCCTTCTGGAAGGTTGAACTTTGCACTTTTCCAACCCCTACAAATTTTAATGGCATTTTTTCAATTTTTTTTGTTACCCATCTCTTAATCAGTTTTAGCGTCGGTTTAATTTTGATAGACGTCCGTTCATTCTTCTGGTATTATTTTGTTAAAAACTGTAACGGGATTTGTTTTTATTGTTCTTTTTTTTGATAATTTATTTTGGCATAAATCGAAACGTTTTATTAGTCGTAATTTCTGCAATTTCAGGCGTTTTAAATCCTTTTATAAATTTAATCGATGCTATGCAATTTAAAGCGTGTTTTAAAGCTTTGAAGCAAAAACCAGATGTTTTCGGCGGCAGAAAATATGCCAGCGATTTTGCGATATATTATCCAAACATCTCGTGTTTAATATAGAGTATTTAGTTTTTGCGGTTTACTAGAAATACAAACACGGAAAGATTGACTTATAAAACGTTAGCCCGTTAAAAGGTTTGTAGGTGGAACTATAAATTTTTAATTCGATCGAACTGCGATTTTATCCGCACGCACTTTGTTTAAACGTAGACGATTTAACTTTTTTGTTCTCTCTTTATATAGCAAGGCATGCCAGCAAACATTTTTCCTTTCGAAAGTTCACTTTTAAGTTTTAAAGCAGCTTTTCCAAAAAAATTTAATTTTTTGTTAAGTAGGCTTGTTTATATTTCAATGAAGGTTTTATGACCATTTTATTTAAATTTGTTTTCCTTTTCTGAAGTCAAAAGAATAAAAACCGGGGTAATTTTTTCAACTATTTTAAAACTTTCATTGAGTAAATAACATAAATTGCCGTCGTTTTTATGTTTACACTGCAATAAATATCTTTTATTGGCGTTTAGACTTCATTTTCTAAAATACCGTTGAGAAAAAGTAGCAAGATACCGTGGTGCTTTTTTGTAGGAGTATCATAGCACTAATAATAATACAAATAAAGCTTCATGAATAAAACAAACAATATTTCTTGTTCTGTTTCAATGGGATGTTGCGGCACATTGTAGCAGTAGTGCCACAAAAAGCATCAATTACATTTTTGGATTGTCAAAAATGATCTTATCAAGGAAAACAAGAAACAATTCTTTGAATGAATTAACAAAATGAATACACTCCTACTATATATTTAGTTTATCTGACGTTCTATGTTTCTGTCTTTTCAAAACCTGAAGATGATCTACAAAAAGTCTATACATTTAATCTCAAACTTACCACATTTACTTTTATTCCCTTATTTGAGTCTACCTTTGCAAATATTAAAAATATAAAAAATTTCACTTTTTTTTTGAAAAAACTGTTAGTACAAAGCTTCAAAATCTCGCATCCAAGAGCAACTACTTTTTGCTATTTTCTCCGATGCAACTAATAGTACATGTTGGACACGAATTTCTCCGTTTCATAATTATCAAATCGCTTTGACAGAATTTTTAATTTTTGCTGCATATTCAGGTGCTCATTTCTGATGAGGATAACTACAAAAGACAGTAACTCTCCACCTTTTCTACTTATGAAACATATTTTATTTCAAGATAACATTCTAATATTGTCCAAAGGTTATCTTGGTAATAAAGATCAAATGTAGGAACTTTTCCACATTTTGTAAACTTTTTTGACTTATTAACGTTCGAACTTTTTGGTAAATTAGACAGAAATTTCCGTTTCAAGAAAAAGTAACAATCTAATTATCTAAAGCTTCTTTTTGGAACTAATACAAAAAAAATTCAGACACTTTTCACAGTTTGCAATCTTTCTTAACTTAGTAAATTCAGCAAAATTCTTCATTTCAAGAAAATGTGACATTATAATCGACCAAAGTAATAAATATCAATTGAGAAAACATTTCACTGTTTGCAAACTTTTGTGACTGATAGAAGACTTTGAAACTTTTTAGCAAAGTATACAAAAACCTCAATTTCAAGAGAAAGCAACAATCTAATTATCTAAAGTTTTTCTTTTTGGTAATATAAACAAAATAGACACTTTCTACAGTTTGCAACATTTTTTCACTTATGGAGCACCTTAAATCTTAGAAAATTAAGCAAACTCTACCACAGTCTACAACATTTTGTAACTTGATATCGAGCTCTTTGGAACTATTTGGTAAATCACACAAAAACTTCCATTTCAAGACAAAGTGACAATCCAGTTATCTAAAACCTCTTTCTGGTAAAATAAATAAAATACAGACACTTTCCACAGTTTGTAATCTCTTTTAACTTACGGAACATCTTAAAACTCCTTAGAAAATTGAGAAAAATTCTTCATTTCAAGAAAACTTAATATTCTAATGGACTGAAGATTTTCCTTGATGATAAAATATCAATTGCAAAAACTTTCTATAGTTTCCAACCTTTTGTAACTTTATATGGAGCACTTTCGAACTTTTTGGCAAATTAGGCAAAAACTTCCATTTCAAGACAAAGTAAGAAATCTAATTATCTAAAGCTTCTTTTTGGTAATATAAACAAAATATAGGCATTTTCCACAGCTTGCAACCTTTTTTAACCTACCGAACATCTTAAACCTTCTTAACAAACTAAGAAAAATTCTTCATTTCAAAAACAGGTAACACTTAAGTTGTCTGAAGTCTCGTTTTGATAATGATGGCCAAATAACGGTTAATTTATAAATTATGGAGCAGTTTGAAATTTTTTGGCAAACAATAAAGTATCATAGAAGACGAAATGCACCAGTTAACGAGTAAACCAAAGCGGCAAAAGCATTGTTAACTAAACCCGGAATTTCTACATACACTGACTAAAGACAGTATCAACTTGACGTCTCGTTTCTGAAGTCGATATTTTAACGAAAGAGAAAAAACAAAAGAAAAGAGGTGTGATAACGAATTCTTGTCTATTGTTAAAACTTATATCGTATATCCGATAAAAAAAAAATATAATTTTGGCAAAACTAAGAGATTGCGGCGTTAGTATATAGTCTCTCTAATTATCTATAGTAGAGACTTGAAAAATTTCTTTTTACAATTGATCGAGATTTTTAGAAACTTTGAACCTAGCTGAGCTAGGAACCTTCTGAGTTTTTGACAGAACAAATGCTTCTATTGGGCATCCGCTTCTTAATTGACTGGTAAATTGAAACTTTTTATTGGTTCTATTGATGTGATGCTCGTGAAAAGTTAAATCGAAAGTGAATTGCTGAAAACCCATGTGCTGCTTTTCAAAATAGCAATCAAACAAAACAGTTCTCATTTGTCTGCGGACCATACAAGAGATCAAAGGAGCAAAATACTACATGAAGACAATATTGTAGTGACAAAATCCAAACGGTCCAAACAAATTCGAATGCACTTGTTTAGCCAAAGAATGTAAACAAATCCAAATAAAAAGTGAAAATGAAATATTTTCGAAACCAAAATTTTTGACCATTCTGTTTTTTATGAACGATGATGTAAGTTGGCATCGTCTGTCTGCAACGGAGAGGGAAAAATGTTAATGCACATTTGTAGTAAACAAAATTGTAACCTTGTGACTCCTCTTGGCATCTGAGATAAAAAGGTACAGTCGAGATGGTTAGCAAGGGGGAATATGGAAAAGGAAGAAGCGTGCAAACAGAAACCTGAAAACAGAAGTTTTTGGCTTCAAATTCGCTTTGACATAACCTACATGTGCTGGATGATGAATCTATGATAGCTGAAATTTGCATCCTGTAGAAAACAGAAATAAAAAATAATTTTGGAAATCGATCTTGAATCCATAACCTACAATTTCAAATACAAAGTACATATTGGATTTAATAACACCAATTAATACAAATATCAGTATGTCGATCGTTTCAGTGCTTAATGTGATTAAAGCGTAGGAGACTTGATTAATTATTAAATAATTCCTTTCAACCATAGGAGCGATTGAAGCTAATCGAATATTCATTTGTTTTTTTAGAACAATCTTTTTCCGTGTTTGCCTTACTAGAGTATGGTTTGGCCTTTACAATATTGTTTCTTTGATACCGTTATTTTTAAATTTCATTAAAGAACTCTTTGTTATATTCTACCGGCACCTGATGCAAGGAACATAAAGGTATTTTACGGAAATTACTAAACCAAATTCGATCAATCACCCCTAAATTGAAGACTCACACAAAAAACGAGTTCTACTATCATTAATGTGTGTGCTATGGTTTTCTTTCATGTTATGGAAAATAATGAAATAATCGATAATTTGTTGAACGTTACCTTCCTGTATAAACCAGAAAGGTTTTATTGTGTACTTCAAAAACAATAAAGTAAACTGCTGTAAAAAAAATGCTATCAAACAGTAAAAATAATGCCGACGCTAGTGTCGAATACAATAAAAGATTATTAGGTTATGAAGAGAGGACTTTTAGCGGACTTAAATGAAATTCCTTTTCTTAATATTAAAATGAAAATGGAAAGTAATAATAGGAGTTTGTTGTATAGATTTTTATAAAGTCGAAGAAGTTTTTAAGAAAAGCTAAAGTAGTTGAAAGTTATTTGCTTGAAAGTAAAGAAATAAATTAATCTTCGTCGCATTTTTAAAGTAGAAAAAAGTAATGGATTTTTCTTTCTTTGATTAAAAAAAAGCAAATTTATTGTAGTTGACTTTCAAGTTCGTTTTTACAAAAGAGGATGTTCTATTTAATAACATTTAGAGTAGAAATTATCGCAATTATGCTTACTGTATTTACTCTATGATAGCACTTTATTGCCTGACGTTCTACTTACGTTAAAATTTCGACAACGGTTTCTATTCTAACTAACGTGAAATTACATACTGATAAGTGATAACAGCAGTTAGTTCCATTAACTATTACCAGCGATTGCTAATTATCCACTTAATTTCAGGAAATATTTCTAATGTGTATGACGTAAACTTGGATAGCCATGAATAACAAACGCACGTAATTATTTTTAAAAAATTGTCCAAGCCCTCTTTTATCGAATATAAAATTTAATTATTGAGGAAAATTTCTTCTTGACTGACTGACTTTATAATAATTGTAATTTGTACTATTTCAGTTAGATGACGTGTTAACATTGTGAAAGAATTTTTTAATGCGTCAGAAATGAAATGACGTCTAAAGTACACGGTCTGGTATGTTTTTCAGACCTTGAGGTCTGTGAGTTTCTTTAATAGTTATCAATATTCAAATACTTTTTTATAACATTTTATCAACATAAAAAGAACATTTTCAACCTTTCAAGTGCGCGCATGCTAATAACTTTTTGATAGCGGTCTCATTTTTATTTTGCTTTATGCCCCTACGTTTCGGTCAATGCGGTATCTATAAGTAAACCTGTTGTGTATAATTGATGATGATTGAAATGACAATTAAGGAATCTTAATGTGATGTAATGATAGTTCTTTATTTCTAACATTAACAGTATATTTCAGTCGTGTAGGAAATTATTTATATTATAGTTGTAGCACTATGCTTTGTTAATTTGATTCTTTTTTGTTTCAGAACTTCCCGCGGAAGAGGGTGAGTCGAACTTCTTGTAACAAGCGTTATAGAATAATATTGGATAATACAAGAAGAATCACTTCAATAATTTTGAGACATTCTGAATTATTTTTGGGCATTATTAATTCAAGACCTTTAACCTTTTAACTAAGTATACACAGCAAGACCCTTATATTATTTACAATATGTAAATGTCATTAAAGGAAAAATATTAGAAGGATAGTATTTGATGATGATTACAATAATAAGAGTATTTGCTAGACTCATTAGAGAGGGCGATGTTCAAGTTTGCTCGATGTTAGATAATGCCAAATAATTGGATTTACCAATGTTCATGCACAAATGGTATTAAAATCGCTATTGTTTTGGCACTTCGGATGGAAACAAACTTGACATGATTGACCTTGCTCAAGCTTTTTGAATTACAAAATCGTAAATCGGTTTTCAGTAATTTTTAATTTGAATGCAAGAATTTGATCGCAACACTTAAAAGAATTCTTTATACAATCCATTTTTGAGAAGAGAAATTTTGCAAATCTCTTCTTGATTTTATTTTTGTATTTGCCCTTCTCTCTCTAAGAGAGCAATATTTCTTTGGAATAAACTCTAGTTTCCAATTTATCAAAGATGTGTATACCTCATAAGGGGTTTTTGTAACCTTTTCTCAATCTTGGTCTATCTATCTAGTTGTTTGCCGAAACCAATATGAAAATATAAAATTGATTTTTCAAACCGTTTTGATTTTGACCTGCACCAAAGCGCTCATTGGGTCATTACACCATGTTGATATGAGAAAAATGCTGCAATTACAATTTGTATCAATCAGTTCTAATCAGAATTCTTTTGTCTGACGAAGGTCTCATTCTGTCAAGTATTTTCAAACTCGACAATAGAAAATCGAGTTTCAATACTCAGTAACTTCAAAAATTCACAATGACAATCTTCTCAGAGAAAATAAATTTGATAACTAAAGCTTGATATAGACGGATAATAAAATAGTCATGGCCTGCCTAAACGCTGGAAAATTGAGAAAAAATATAAACAATTCAGTTTTTTCAATTTTCTTATCTTGTTGGATGATCAGAAAATTATTTTACGGCAGTTAACTCTTTTTGGGACGGAGCAACTTGACTTGACTTCCATTAACACATCTTTTGTGCTCGTAACTGAGTTCAGTTCTGCACAAAAGTGATAGTTGTAGCTTGCATCATATTTTAGAACGTGTTCAAAGGCAAGATATAAATTTTACGATCTTGTTAACTTTTTCATTATTTCAAGATCATGGTCATGGAGCAGCTTGAAAGTCAAGTAAACTGATTCGATACCATTCGAGTTATTTTCCAAGCTCGTTTTTCTTCCCATTAAATCTTGTTTGCTCTTAAATATTTGCAGTACCGTATCTCGAATTTGTTGATTTTATTCTTAGATAAAATCTGATTTATATAATAAATATAAAATAATTTGTTATAAAACAAAAACTTCTTGCTCTGTTTGTAGAAAGCGTGCGCACTTAGAGTAATTGATCAATTAACATAATGTCTCAAAATCATTGAAGTGATTTATGTAACAAGGATCGATTTTCTATTTAAGTGTAAGGGTATAATGTTAGTGGAGCGGAATCTTTTCTATTTTTACCTTTTCTAAATATACAAGAAGTTTCATTATTAAACCAAATTGTCGACTTAACTAGAAAAATCGATTCATTTATAAAAACTCACTTAATTATACGTACTATTCCCGTTTGTATAACGTAGGACATTCATATGTTTGATTTTGATATGTTCCAAATTCAATTTTTCAGCACGCTCTGCGTTAGTGTATGCATATAATTAGAAATAAGCAAAAGGTAAATCCCGTAATTTATTCGGAAATTTACATATAAATAACTTTTTCTTGCAGTTTATTTACGTCCATTCCGACTAGCATGGAATAATAAACAATAACAAAATTTAAAGAGTAGACGAAAATCAACCCTACGATAGCTCTTCCAATTAATTTTAGTTATTTATATGTTCTGGAATCCGTAAGCCTCTCATCCCCAGCTTGGTCCGTGATTCTTTTAGTTGCTTTATTTTCATTCGTTAGTTGTTCAATAAGGCAATTCCCACATGTATACACTTGGAATTAAGTTTCCAGTTTCATACGGTTGCTCTGTTAAAGAAAAAAACTAGCAAAAAACGTTTCTCCTGATAAAGTAGATTTGATTTACATTACGAAATAAATTCTGCAGATGACGCAACTTCCGTACGCTTCTTAAAAATGTAAAGCCCTTAGAAATTATTCAGATGTTAAAAGTGTATCACGACGGTAGCCTCTTTAAAGTTTGACCTAAGAATACTAAAAGTTAACTTTTCGACTAAGGTATCACGTAACTTTGAGTGGATGGTGAAACGAGAGCACGCAAAGTGGATTTGCTCTTGAGTTCTAGCATTTATTCAAATTAATCCCATTGTATAAGATGTCTAAATTTAACCAATTCTGATGAGAAATTGCTAAGATTAACGCTGAAATTACGTTGCATCAATTGTCTTCATGAAAGAGGAGGAGAATATCATTTCGTAATTTTTCCTTATTTTAAGAACGATGATGGTTATTATATCTGTTAGAAACAGATGCTAAACGGTTCAGTTTTCGTTTTTAAAAGCTTCCTGCTCTGGAAATGATTGTGGTGTGTGTGTATTTAAAGAACGGATCGCGAAGTTCGAGAGATCGTTTTAGATTGCATAAGCCGTTCGCTTCCTTATGCTTGTTTTTCTTGATGATTCTTTTGTAAAACTTCAACTCGTTGATTTTCCTTACATATTTCATTATTTTTCCACAAAATCGTTTTTAGAAAAATTTTAATTTTATCATAATGTGATTGACTACATTTTGGCAAGAAAACAGACTTCTTAATTGCCAGAGAAGAATTAAATCCAGAAACTTTGGTGTACATCGTAAGTGCATTTAATAGAACATCAATCATTGAAGAGGGCCTAATAATGGAGATGTCATCACTATGATGGACAGCAATTATTTTGGGCATTGCGTAAAAATTTCTTTGGATCATAAAAACTATTCTTCGAAGAGATAATCTAAAAATGTGTCACCTTGCGTTAGCTCGCATAAATAAAAACCAATTCAATAGTTACCCTGCGACATATCCCCCCTCAAAGTATAATAATAATAGTAATAATATAAACTAGCTTTGGTGCAGTAATAATTTACAAACTAAAATGACAAAACTGTACTTGTGCTAGAAATAATCGTCCGGTTGACGGCAGTGATGTGCGTGTCAACAATGAATTGTTGACATGACCTTATTGATGTCAACTATGTCGACTATGTCAACAATGTCAACAATTTAGACATTATGAATGCACATGCGCAAAGCTGTTAAACTTGATTTTTCCTTTATTATTTAAATCTTAAATAGTTTATTACAATAATTTTTATTTGACTTAAAGTATGTGAGGGCAAATAGGAGGCACAAGGAATTGTGAGATGCTTAAGTACGTTCGAGTCTAATGTACGTATAGAATAATTTTGATTAGAAAAAAAAATAAATGCTAGGATGTTGTTCATCATATTAGCATTTGTTTTTTTAATTAATAAAATCTTTTGCATTAAGATACCTATGTATACTAACTGTCACATTGCTAGAATTGCCCCCACCACAGTTTATACCTTACAGAATCAGTTGGATCACTTCCCCTACATTTTGTCTTCCACTTCAAGAAACTCGCGGTCTATGCGCAGAGCACTCTTTTTTGTCTAGAAGTAGAGGGATAAAAAACCTAACCTTAACCTTCAAAGAAATAATCTCATAAAAGATTGTATTATTTAAATGAAATCAACTTGCATATTCTGTAAGTGAATTAGTGAAATTGTTGAGTGTTGGTAAGTTACATTAGTTGTGAAATTTGAATATCAACTGCATATATAACCTCCCCTACAAGCGCGCGGTCTACAGTTTAGCGTGCGCAGACCGAAAACCAGGAACACGAAAGATCAAAAGAACCGCTCTGAGTGATCTAACTGATTCTGTAAGGTATAAACTGTGCCCCCACATATCCGAACTAAAAATCTTAGTATGGGCCTATGGAGCTATGAGTAAACATACGAGGGCTGTTTGACGGAAGTGTGACATTTCAATAAAGAACAGGTTTAGCCTAGATTTTTTTTATTATTTTTCAACATAGTTCCCTTCAAGTGCTACACACTTAGTCCAACGACTTTCCAATTTCTTTAAGCCTTCTGAGAAATGTTCTTTTGGCAACTCGTCAAAATAGGCCTGCGTTGCAGCAATAACCTCTTCATTTGATGCAAATTTTTTTCCTGCGAGAGATTTTTTCAAATTCGGAAATAAAAAAAGTCTCTTGGGGCCAGATCCGGTGAGTATGGTGGATGGGGAAGCAGTTCGTAGCGTAATTGTACCAATTTAGCGGTTGCAATTGCAGATGAATGAGATGGGGCGTTGTCGTAATGAAAGAGCACTTTCTTACGTGCCAAATGTGGGCGTTTTTTCTTTAAGATAACATCAAAACGGGTCAATAAATCAGCATAATATTGGCCAGTTATTGTTTTACCCCTTTCCAAATAGTCAATATGGATTATGCCTTTAGAATCCCAAAAAATAGTCGCCATAACCTTATTAGCCGAGTGACCAATTTTAGTCTTCTTTGGTGCACGTTCGTCTGGTGATATCCATTGTTTCACTGTTCCTTTGTCTCAGGGGTATGGTGGTGGGTCCAGGTTTCGTCAACAGTCACATATCGGCGAAAAAACTCAACTGGATTACGTTGTAACATGACCAAACATTGATTTGAAGGTTGAACACGAATTCTCATTTGGTCCACTGTGAGTAATCGCGGCACCCATCTTGCCGATACCTTTTTCATATACAAATGTTCGTGTAAAATATTATGCACCCGTTCGATTGAGATGCCAACAGCATCAACTATCTTGCGCACTTTCAAACGTCGATCAGCCATTACTATATTATGGATTTTGTCAACGATTTCCTTAGTAGTGACCGTTTGTAAGGGCCCGGGATGTTCACCATCATCAGTGCTCATAAGGCCAGTTTTAAATGAATTAAACCACTTGGAAACCATTCCATGCGATGGAGCAGATTCACCGTAATATTCCCGTAATTTCTCCTCAGTTTCTTTCACTGTTTTTCCACGTAAAAAATAATGTTTAATTAAAACACGAAATTCACGTTTTTCCATATTTACAAAATAGCACAAACTTAATTGATTTCTATGACTGCCAAATGTATACTATTTCACAGATTGACATGAAATTTGGAGGTTAAGCCTCTAAAAGACTGACGTATATGCTAATGTTTTCGATTTACCGATATCAGCGCCATCTAGCGGAAAGTCACGCTTCCGTCAAACAGCCCTCGTACTTATAATTTTACTGATTCCATGGAAATAAGAATAAATACATAGGATTTAGTTTTTTAATGCCATTTTATTTAAATAATGTTTTGGTTTTTCTTTTCCATCTTCAGTTACTGTCACAGTCTTTTATAACTAAAAACCCAATTCATCAAAATTCTTATTCTTGGGCCTTTCAGCCATTTTGATTCTTAAATTGTCTTGAACATCTTATTAATGATCTTATTAGACATTTTAGCTTATTTTAGCACCTGTGTTTACAGGTTATGTTTAACGGAAAATGTGCAGAATCCTACTTTATTTGCAAAGTTGACACATTGTTGACATTTTTGACGTGAAAAATCAATTGTTGACACGAAAATGTCAACAATCATTGTTAACGTGTCAACGCACATCACTGGTTGACGGTATTATTGCTGATGGTCTCTCTGTGCTTTAAAAGCCGATTATGACTCGAAGCAAAGAACGACAGCGCAGAACTTCGACATATTCCACAATAGCTTTTTCTAGGTGGCATTTATTTTTCATAAAATAATGTTTTGCACATCTCCAGTTTTTCGGAAACATATTTGTATCGAGCCTACAGGATTACACAGTCAGAGGAATTCAGATTTTGATAGCCATGTTTGGTGGTGAACGACCTATAGGTAGGATTGTAACGTATAACATTCATTCATTCATTCGTTCGTTCGTTCGTTCATAAATAACCAATTGAAACTTTTATATATTTTATCAAAAAAAATCAAGACACACATGACTAAACAATTGCCATTAAATTGCCATTAGTAACACATTTTTATACCGATTGAAAGGCAATTTTACGGTGATTATCAATTATTTGATCATGTGTGACTTGATTTCGTGTATAAAATATAGGGAATTTTATTATTATTAGTAATAATACCTAACATCTTGGTTATTTATTGAATAGTTGTAGACATCGCATGTTGTTATTATTGGTGATATCAGAAAAATGAGGTGGATAGAAACAACAAGAAAAAATTGCTCTCTAGACTCTAGAGTTTGAAGCAAATATAAAGCAAGGCTGTTTTTAGAATTTATTTTTTTTTGTAATTAAAAAAAATGATATACAGACATAACGATCAGTTTAACTTGTAATTCCACATAATTTTCATCCAATATATACAAAAAAAGATCTTACGTATTCTCAGAAAATGCAAATATAAAAGGAAATGAATCCTTTGAAGTACTATTTCTTTTATTACAAAGAAAAAATTCCGGATTAAAATGATTCGTGCAACAATATCTTTTGTGTCGCCACGTATATCGGTTAGTTTTATAAGAAAAGAGTAGGAAAAATGGTTTTATTCTTGACTGGATATCAAATCGACGATTTATGACGTATTCCAGTTCATTGCACTTATTGGTAAGGTATTGAATTTTTGCCCAACTGCAGAATGAAGTTTTCTAAAAATGACCCTTTTTCTGCTTTTTTTCCTTTAATATTTAAGTACACATATACTACGGTTCGTATTAAAAGTGTTCGTTAGAACTTTCTAATAAATGCAAGGTACACTGCTAAAGTAAGCAAAACCGTGCCATCATTAACGTCACTATGTAAATTTGAGTTTTGGATAGGAGTATGCTCTTGTTTCCTTTTAACCTTAGTGTATTTATATTCTCCTGGCGCCTGCACTTGACCAATCCTGGTGTTTGTACACGTATGATTCTTTAGTATAGAAAATTAGGCCAAGTGTAGGTGGAACTCGACACATATAATGATGAAAAGGGGGAAGTATGTCATCAAGAACATGCTTAGGAAGAAAACCGTAACAACAAAACGTCGAGGTTGTCTTCATTTAATTTCTTTTTTTGTATTATGACAGGTAATTTTATTACCATTCATCGAAGTGAAGCGACCCTGTTACAAAAATTTGTTAGGCAAATCAAGATTAGAATTTCAAATTAATCGTAAAATCGTTATTCATTTACGTATTAAAATAACTCTGAAACCAAAACTAGCGGAATAAAATAATAGACAATTTTTCAGCGTGGAAAAATTGTTAGCAAAGCTTTTTATGTACTGGGAAATATACTGGTGGTAGATGGAGATGCTTTCGAATTAGCATGTATTTCAGATTCATCTCTTCGTCCCGAGGCTCGACTTTCCGACGCGATTGTGTTTTAGACTTTTTTTAAAGCCTCCCTCTTGAACGCTTGCAATTTTTGTTTGGTTTTTGTGCTGACGCCAGGAGACTTCTTCGTCGATTTTCCGTTTTCTCTAGTGTTCTCCGCAATCGTTTACATTTAACTTACCCATTCTAAAAGCGTGTAGGTGTTTCCCGCTTCTCGTTTCTTTTGTTTATAGTTTTTACTTTTTACATTTGACAAGACGAATTAGTTTAACTTGAGCGAAAGGGACTAAAAGTTTCCGTTTGAATTGCGTCAGTTTTTCTCGATAGTTCTAGTTATTTTTAATCTTGATTATTGGCTGTAGTTTTACGACGGACGTCAAAAGAACATGACGAATTTAATCAAGGAGGTTTTGACAACGAAAATGCTTTGTTTCTTTTGTTTTGTTTTAAACAAAAATGATGAAATTTGAATGGTGGTTTATTAAATTTTAGTCTGGAATTTACATTTTGCAACTACATTCAGGGAAGTGCGCACATGGAGAATAATAGGGTTTCGGAGTTCGTAACAGCTAACAATGCAGATAAGAGGACTAAGATAGCTAATATGATTCAAAATACTACGTAACTGATTGTCTATCGTGACTGTCATGACAAAGCCTAAACAGAATATTACTAAATTATAATAACTGAATTTACTGAGTTAACAACGGGGTTAAACTCGTTTTCGTGGGCATAATTTTATTATCGAACTTACTCTCTATAAGTCGATCATTTGGGTAACTTCTCCGTTTATTTAAAATACAACTGATAATTGAATTTCAAAAGACGCTTAAATTAGTTGGTCCATTTAACCCAATTTTAGATATTTTGGAAGATGATAACGTCTCGTATACAATAATTGCTATAGTTATCGAGCACTACTATAGTATATAATTTATTATGATATCAGTTAGTTGCACAGGAATTGTATTATATCAAGCCAACATTTGTGTTTGATAATTAATTACATGCGTACCCCCCTTTTCTTCCATATCCTGAACACTATATTCTCTTGTGGTTAACTTTACGATAAGATTAGATATTGTAATTTAGGTTATGTAGCCTCTTTTGACGCTCTATAATGCAATCGCAAACCACCATTATTTTTTGCATGTTATTATTTGTTTTCAAGGAAAACGGCATATATACATTTAAATTCGTAACCGTGTGCCGTATGCTTTTTATGTTACAAAAATAAATGTCCATCAAAATTCACTTCCTGCATAATAAACTACTCTTTTAAACATCTGCGGATCAGACTGGACCAGTTTTTTTTTCTACAACTGGAAAATAATAAGCAAAACAGATAAAAAGAAACTAACCTAACCTAACGAACCAGTATTTCATTTATTTAAAATGTAATTGAATTTATTCAAATTAATGATAAAATCTAAAGGTCTGTGGCAAAAAAATAATAAGAATTGTAAATTATTTATTTTGTTTCTATGGATTCTCTTGATCAAATCTTCCTCAATCTTTAAGGATTGCAACACTTTAAATCTTAATCTGTCTTTTGTTACTTCCGCCATTCTTGAGTCTGCTTTTGGTCTTTTATAATAAAGAAAAATGTAAAATCGAACTTTATAAATGAGTGTATCATTGAGGTATGTGATAAAAATTATGTTGATTTTCGAATAGAAACTATAGAAACAATAGCGCTAAGGAATGATCCGTTTAAAATGTGGCAGGGTAATTCTTGATCTAGTAGCCTTGTTTGTAGTTCGATTGTTAAACTATTTTGTCATTTGTTAACTGTCATCACAATGTTAATTTAGCAACTAACTATTTTGTCTGTTCCACGAAAGAAGACGTTTGTGTGAATTAGTAAAACATAAACACTGGAGTTTTTGTTTCTAACAATTCTTATCTAACTGACAAAGACAAAGCTATCGCGCCATGTCATATGAAATTAAACACTAAGTAGATACGCGTTATTCGAGACGAATAAGCAAAGGCTGTACCTCCGCTACCGTCGCTGGTTCCCGCAAAACGCATACACGGAAACTGGTGGTGGTTTCCGTACTGCATATATACACAAGCTGTCACCGGTACCATGTATTTTACCAATAATTGCCGGCACCACTTTGAATATTGGTGCAGGCATCCTTATTAAGTACTAGCGCCGGCTTCTATAATAGATGCCGGCGCCGGCAGCAGAGGCACGTCCATAACCAAATTCAATGCTGTCAAATTGTCAAATTGACTTTTGTAAGTTGCAATAATATTTTAAAAGTGTAGTTATTTCTCTCAACTTTTTGAGTACGTTGTGCTAAAGCTTTATTTAGTTATTTAAAAATTAGAATTTTCCCGTCATAAGTCTGCCATATCGTATTATTACGCAAACACTGGTTTGACTAGTGATTTTCATCTTATACCATACGAATACTGACGACGTCACAAACGTCTTCTTTCGTGGAATGCACAATACTTTAAAATAATTTACTCTTTGAGAAAGTTTAAGATGAATGAAGTAGAGCGAAGGCTTTTAATTTTGAACAAATATGTAGAAAAATGCAATATTTTTCAAGTCAGGCTCGCAAAAAGTTTAAAAATCCCACGTTCGACGGTACAAAATGTAATAAGTAATTCTAAAAAACGATTGTCGGTAGAAAGAAAAATTGGTTCAGATGGAAATAGAAAAGCTGATACAAGAAGAGAGAAAAATATAATTAAGCAATTTCAGAAAAACCCAAGCATAGCTACTACAACGAAAAGCACAGTTCATCGAATTAAAGTTAAAAATGGTCTAAAGTCGTACAAAGTACAAAAAGTTCCAAACAGGGATCCTACTGAACAAAAAGTTGCCAAAACTCGAGCCAGAAAATTATATGACAATTTTCTAACAAAATTTTATTGCCGCGTCATGGATGACGAAACCTACTGCGTTGCAGATTTCAGTCAGATCCCAGGACAAGAGTATTACGTTGCTGTTCAAAGAGGAAATGTAGATTCTAAATATAAACATAAGAAGTTAACCAAATACCCAAAAAAACTACCTGATTTGGCAGGCTATCTGCAGCTGCTGCTTGAAAAGTGAAGAATTTATAAAGACTGGTTTAATTAACACCGAAATTTATGTGCAAGAATGCCTAAAAAAGAGACTGTCATAGAGTTTCTGCTTTCTTTTGGCCGGACTTAGCTTCGTGCCACTTCAGTCGTGGTGCAACAGAATTTTACAAAGAACACAACATTCAAATTGTTCCTAAAGCTATGAATCCGCCAAACTGCCCTGAGTTGCGTCCTATAGAGAGGTATTGGGCGCAAACCAAGAGAAAACTGAGAAATATAAAATTTAACGTTTCAGACATGCGGTAGTTTAGAACAAGATGGAGACAGACATCTAGAAGTATGAATGAGGATGTTGTACAAAAGCTTGTTAGGAATCAAGGAAAAAACTTATTATTTTATGGTTCTTAAATAATTTGGTATTATTTTGCAGCTTAGAAAGTGTATTAGAAGAATAAATAAAAGTTTAATTCATTTATGTTTTTTTCTCCGTTTTTTGTAATAATTTAATCTGCCAGATTTTAAACCGACCATTCCTTATAGTAAAAGCTTCCTAATTGAAGAAGGGCTCTTACTTTTAAATAATTCTGAAGAACGATCAATAAATAGTTAACTCTGATTAAGAATCAAATAACAATGACAAAACAAAAGATTTGAAAGTCTGTCCGTCATTCAACCTACTACGGCTCAAGATCGGGTTTCATCCTGCAACGCACCACTTACGGTGGGTCGCAATCGGTCTTCTAACTGTCCGCATGCGATGACTCACGATCATGCTTCACTTTTCACCTAGTCAGTCCTTGCCCTTCAAAACATCCCGTCAAAAAGAAAATAGAAGACATTACCTTATATTGTCAAAACTGTAATTAACTGTTTTGTTCAAAATCAAAGTTGACATCGTAATACCTGCAATATTATTTTTGCTCGTCTTACGTCTTAAATAAACCAAATATTATTCAAAACATTCTTGTTTGTATTACAATAAAAAGGATAATATTGTGCAATCTATTGATGAATAAAAACTAATTAAATTTTAGTCATCTCGAGAGCTTGCACAACTATTACAAATTAAAACAAAATAATAAACAAGCCATTTTTAAAAATTATTCCAGGTCTAGCAGGTCTCTCAAAAATCGAATTTCTAAAGGTAATGCAATAGATAGTTACTTTCCTTACCTACTCACGTACCAGACGGAAAGAGAAAATAAAATGTGATACTTTAGTCGCACGAAACTTTTGAAGTACTTTAGAGCTGAAAACTGTCAGACCTTTTTATGCCCAAAAGCTGATCTACAAATGCTGCTAAAGCATTGAGAATCAAAATCTTCCCATTCAATAGGTGAATTTTATTACAGGATGAGAGCTAAAATACCGCGCGTGAATAACGTGTTGTAAGCAACTTTAAAAAAGATATTTTAATATTTCCTAAAAATATAAAAAATTAAGTGAGTTTTTACATCCCTATTTACTAAGTTCATTATCTTTTTAATAAAATTACTAATTTTCAATTTTTTCTCGTTACAGGAAAGTCGATATGGCAATTAGTTTTAGAACAATTCGACGATCTTCTAGTCAAGATTTTATTATTAGCCGCTATAATTTCATTCGTAAGTAGTACAGATGTACAGCAAAATGTTTTTCCCGCTCCTTTATTGATTTTATGTACATTATTTTGTTTTTAACTGGAAGATTCAATCTGCAAAGGAGTCGTCAGAGAATAATCCTTTTTGACGACCTTTTACAAATTGCCGCCGCCTCTGCATGCCGGGATAGCTCACATATTATCTTTGGCTTGACAGACACAACGGACCTTTGTTTATTTTTTGCGCTTAAAACGTTTTGCTCTGTGGATCGTTATCATCATTGAAAAATTAAGGGAGAGAAAAGAACTGATAAAAAGCATATTAATTTTTTTTCTAGGTTCTTGCGTTATTCGAAGAGCATGATGGAGCGTTCAGCGCTTTCGTAGAACCTTTTGTAATTCTTCTTATCCTTATTGCAAATGCAGTGGTGGGTGTATGGCAGGTAGGTTGATTAATTAAACGAGACGACTAGGTTTGTTATTTGATATTGTTTTTGCGTTACATGCCGTGCTTCAACTATTTTATATAAAATGGTGCGTTGTGTACGTTTGCTTTTGTGATTATAAAATCAGCAACCGCAAATAATTGGATGGAGCAGTAAAAACTTCCTGTTCGTTCAGGATATGCTACCACATCAAATAAACACATGGGTCACATAATGGCTTTCTGTAATTTATGATTTTCATGTAGTTTTGCTAATTCTGTTTTGTTAATGCGTCGTTAGTTTATAGCTTGCTGTGCTTCGTTTAATAGAACTAACGTTATTTATTTGCTAATTTTCTTCTCTTTACGACTTTTAATAATAGCATAATATTCATATTCTTGAAAATATAACGAAAACAAACACAATGACTAAGCAGAAGCTTTATATATATATATATATATATATATATATATATATTGCTCTTTTCTTAAAAAAATAAACAGCATTGCTTTATTATGCAGATTTTATTCTAGAATTCATAATAATTCTGTATGTTATTTAGGAAAGAAATGCCGAATCTGCCATTGAAGCGCTCAAAGAATATGAACCCGAAATGGGTAAAGTCCTGCGATCGGACAAATCGGGTGTACAGAAAATTCGTGCGAAAGAAATAGTACCAGGAGATCTTGTTGAGATATCTGTGGGTGATAAAATCCCAGCTGATATTCGAATTACTAAAATCTTTTCCACAACCCTCCGAATCGATCAGTCCATCTTGACAGGCGAATCCGTCTCAGTTATCAAACACACAGATCCAGTACCTGATCCCCGCGCTGTCAATCAAGATAAGAAAAATATTTTGTTCTCTGGTACAAATGTAGCCGCTGGCAAAGCACGAGGCGTTGTTGTCGGCACTGGATTGAACACTGCCATCGGTAAAATCCGAACGGAAATGTCAGAAACTGAAGAAATCAAAACCCCACTGCAACAGAAACTCGATGAATTCGGCGAACAATTATCTAAGGTTATCTCCGTCATTTGTGTTGCCGTATGGGCCATCAACATTGGACATTTCAATGACCCTGCTCATGGTGGATCATGGATCAAAGGCGCCATTTACTATTTCAAAATTGCCGTTGCTTTAGCTGTAGCCGCCATTCCTGAAGGTTTGCCTGCTGTAATTACGACTTGTCTGGCTTTAGGTACTCGTCGTATGGCCAAGAAAAACGCCATTGTCCGATCGTTGCCTTCTGTAGAAACTCTGGGCTGTACGTCTGTTATTTGCTCTGATAAGACTGGTACTTTGACAACCAATCAAATGTCTGTATCTCGTATGTTTGTTTTCGAGAAAATTGAAGGAAGCGATAGCAGTTTCCTTGAATTTGAAATTACTGGTTCGACTTACGAACCTATTGGTGAAGTCTTCTTGAAAGGCCAAAAAGTTAAGGGTAGCGATTTCGAAACCCTTCACGAACTTTCAACTATTTGTATTATGTGCAATGATTCCGCTATTGATTTTAACGAATTTAAACAAGCTTTCGAAAAGGTCGGTGAAGCCACCGAAACAGCTCTTATTGTATTAGCAGAAAAGACTAATCCCTTCGCAGTTTCTAAATCTGGAGATCGCCGTGCCGCTGCAATTTGCGTCCGTCAAGATATGGAAACTAAGTGGAAGAAAGAATTCACCCTCGAATTTTCACGTGATCGTAAATCTATGTCTTCATATTGTGTTCCTCTCAAACCATCCAAGTTAGGTAATGGACCTAAATTGTTCGTCAAAGGTGCCCCTGAAGGTGTTCTTGACAGATGTACTCATGCTCGTGTTGGATCTCAAAAAGTTCCTCTTACTTCCACATTGAAGAATCGTATTCTCGATTTAACAAGACAGTATGGTACTGGACGCGATACATTGCGGTGTCTTGCTTTGGCTACAGCTGATAATCCTCTGAAACCAGAAGAAATGGATCTTGGCGATTCTAGCAAATTCTACACTTATGAAGTTAATCTTACTTTCGTTGGCGTCGTTGGTATGTTAGATCCACCACGTAAAGAAGTATTAGACTCCATTGCGCGTTGCCGTGCCGCTGGTATTCGTGTCATCGTCATCACTGGTGATAATAAGGCTACTGCTGAAGCTATTTGCAGACGTATTGGCGTGTTTACTGAAGATGAAGATACTACTGGTAAATCATATTCTGGCCGTGAATTTGATGATCTTCCAGGATCTGAACAGAAGAATGCTTGTGCACGAGCTAGGTTGTTTTCAAGAGTGGAACCTGCTCATAAATCCAAGATTGTTGAATATTTGCAAAGTATGAATGAAATCTCGGCCATGGTAAGTTTTGCTTACTAATTGGTTTGTTTCTAGTAAGAAAATGAAATTTGTTGTTTCAGACCGGTGATGGTGTAAATGATGCTCCTGCGTTGAAGAAAGCTGAAATTGGAATTGCTATGGGTTCCGGTACTGCTGTAGCTAAGTCTGCTTCAGAGATGGTGTTGGCTGATGACAATTTCTCTTCAATTGTCTCTGCCGTTGAAGAAGGTCGTGCCATTTACAACAACATGAAACAATTCATTCGTTACTTGATTTCTTCAAACATTGGTGAAGTCGTTTCTATCTTCCTGACAGCTGCACTTGGTCTTCCTGAAGCTTTGATTCCAGTACAATTGTTGTGGGTCAACTTGGTAACTGATGGTTTGCCAGCTACTGCTTTAGGTTTCAATCCACCAGACTTGGATATCATGAACAAACCACCACGTAAAGCTGATGAGGGCTTGATCTCTGGTTGGCTGTTCTTTAGGTATATGGCTATCGGTGGATATGTAGGTGCTGCAACTGTTGGTGCTGCTGCTTGGTGGTATATGTTCAGTGACGATGGACCACAAATGTCTTATTACCAGTTGGTAAGAGAATGTTTGCAGTTGTTTTGTACTATTTTGATAATTAAAATGAAATTATGTGAAATTTAGACACATCACTTGTCTTGTATTACTACTCCTGAAGACTTCAAAGGCATTGATTGTAAAGTATTCGATGATCCTCATCCCATGACGATGGCTCTCTCCGTACTTGTAACAATTGAAATGTTAAACGCAATGAACAGGTAAATAATCTCATTTTTTTGTATATGAATTTATGTTCACAAAAACTAACAATCTTTCCAGTTTATCTGAAAATCAATCTTTGCTGGTTATGCCTCCATGGTGCAATTACTGGTTGGTGGGCTCGATGATATTATCTTTCACTCTCCACTTTGTTATCCTTTATATAGATGTACTTTCCGTATGTATTCTGTTAACCATTCATTTGTCTTTAAGATTGCTCATTGGATCTTTTATAGGTTGTATTCCAAGTATGTCCGCTCAAGATAGAGGAGTGGATGACGGTAATGAAGTTCTCCATACCAGTGATATTATTAGATGAAACGCTCAAGTTCTGTGCGAGAAAGGTCACAGATGGTGAGAATCCACTTGATACTGTGCACGGGATTGTATTAATGTGGGCAATTTGGTTTGGTGTACTTTACATCTGCCCAATTTAAATGTTACAGCCTCATTTTGACGAGGCCAGTGGCGTTAATATTATGCGAAAAAGCGGGTGCTAAAATATAATAACAATGTTGCTAGCTGGTTCGCAAACAGCAAAATCTTCTTTCTCTTTCCTAATTACTCCACCATTCCTTCTATTTTTCCATTCCGAGAGTACCTTAATTTAGAAATCTATAAAGAGCTTACTTTTACTGTGACGTTACCAATTCTCTTCTTGTTCTTGCGAATTTGTATTTAGTGTATATATGTTTTATAGTTAGTATGGTAGTTTGTCATTAGAAAAAAAAAAGAACTTGATGCAGGAAATGGCTTGTAGAAATGGGCAGTTGGTGCACCTTGTGAGTGAATTAAGTTATTTAATTGACAGTGCCACATGGTGAACGATGTCTTGGTTTACATATTTTGAAAGCCAATATGAATGATTAATGCAATCCATTTCAGATTTTAGTTAATTTTCTATAACATGAGAGAGAAGTCGATAGTTAATATGGAGCATGTTGTGATATTTCTGTTTTAATTCCCTTAAATTAAAATAATTACATTATCAATATTAAAATATTAAAAGTTACTATACTAGATAATTAGCAAGTTGTTGGCCTTGATGTAAGTAATTTCATATGAACCAGTCACAACCCTCTATGAGACACTTAGTAGTTGCTTAGGGGTAAGCAGTAACGAGGCATATCAGTAGCACTGGTACTTATAAAATGCTTCTTCTCTAGTGCAAACTGTTTCATTAGTTGTAGGAAATATATCCTCTTAACATTTCCATTTCTAAGCACACAACGATATAAACAGAGCTTTAAACTTGAAACTTTCCACAAATAAAACCATCACTAAACATGGTGGAAGTTTGTTTTGAGGCCACAGATTTCCTGACTGAACTATAGTATGCCATTTTTTTAAAATCGAGTATTAATGGCTACATTTCATAAATTGAACATAACCTAATTCTTTGTGCTGGGAAAAAACTAATTTTTATTGGGAAAATTTATTTTTTATTCAATTCGTATTATTGAGTTAAAAAATACAAATATTATTAAACAGAATAAAACAAAAACATGTTCAGGACATTTAGTGGTAAAGGTTAGAGAGAATGTGATTTTATTTATGGTTGGATTCATAAGAAATGGCGAATGTAAAAAAAGTTGGCATATTTTCATTAACTTTTGATGGGTAATAAGCTGTCAAATAATGATTTAACAGACAAAGTTCAGTTTATGAAAGATTTCATTTCCTGTTTTATTCAAACCAACTGTAACAATACTAAAAACAGGATTAAAAACAAAAATTCAGTATTATAAGCAAAGTTGATCAAGTTTTTATTTCTTTCTTAAACAATTGCAGTATTTTATGAATCTCATAATATTGATAAAAACTGCATATTCGACTAACATTTGGCTTTCAAAATATGTTATTAACATTCGAATCTGAAATTTCAATTAAAAGGAACCAATACAATATTTCATTTACTTACGTTCTTCATTCCATTTTTTAAATTATCTCTGGTTTTGGAATTCTTTTTTTTAGTAACTAATTTTAAGTAAATTATTTAATTTTTTAATTTAATTATTAAGATAACAATGTTCTCCCAATTTTAGTTCATAGAATTATGGAAGGCAAGAAAAGAAACTCCATTAATAAACACCCCCAACCCATATCCTGAAACAAAACATAATTGCTGTTATGTAAGCTGTGCTAGCCACAAATGAAATTTATTTTAAAAGATTTTCCTTGTTAAAAAAAAGTATACAATAGTCGTAAATTATTTTATGAGTGCACAACACAATTAAAAGTGGTTGTGTTGTGCACATTACAAGTTTTAAATGGGGCTGACACACACATACATACACATACATAATAAACACACACATGTAAAAGTACCAACAACCCAGAAGGTAATTTACAAAAAAAAGGCAAGTTTTATTGTGTGGCGCATGAAGACCCTCAAGTGTTGTGATTTTACTCTTCTATAAACCTTAAAAAAAGTGCATGATGAATTTTTTGATGATAAACGAAGACTGACGGCAAAGTTGCAACGAAAATCCTATAATATTTAGCCTGTGTTGCAAAAGGTTCCGTTTGTGTAGGTAATTAAAAAAAGTAGGTAGCGAATTCAATTAAATAATAGTATTCAGACAGTTTTACTATTCTTTTTAGTTAATTTTAATTTTTAATGTTTTTTTAAGTTAATAAAGAAAACTAGAAAAATGGAGAAAAAACTGAGAAGTAATAAAAGTGGTTTTGTACTTACTGCAGTAAAACTGTATGAATACTCAGTAAAATTCGGTAACAGTGTGAACTTAACCGAGTATCTCACCCGTATGTTGTGTTAATTATCAACTAACTAAATGCTGTGTTTAAGTTAACTTACCCTTTTTTTGTTTTTCTTCAAAGTTGGTGTTAGTTAACTTATACATAATCTACATTTTTATTTTTGATTTTTATTTAGTTGTTGTGGATAAACAAAATAAATTTCATAATACATAAGTTTTGATTTTGTAAGATACTGTTAGAATTTCACCATCAATAGTCACTTGTTATTATTCACAAATTAAAAACTGAATTTCCATAGTATTATAAAAGACAATAGTGGTGAATCATTTATGATTTGAATTTTTAAAGTTGTATTTGAAATTTATTGTGTTTATTCAGTTGCAATTTGTAATTTGTTAAAAGCCTCAATGATATTTTTGACAAATAGTTTCGGAATTATTTATTTATTAAAATTGTCGATTTTAGCCAATGGTAAGCAATATATTGCTACATACATTAAAATGTATTTTAAAAAGTAATTAAAATAATAAAAGTAATTATGTCCATTGAAAAACCAAAATGTTTCTAACATTCTATACTATTAGAGAGCGTTTTAAGTAGTAAATACATATACCTATGCATAATTTTTTTAATTTATCAATTATTTGTATATTTGTCTATTTTATTTAGATGTGAAACTGTTTGTCTTATCATTTTCCGTAACATCTAGTTTTGTATATATTTGTAATGGGCAAGTGTTGAAACTAATAATAAAACAAAGTTATGGACGTTTTTATTCCTGTTTGATGTGTTTGTTTTGCCTTGCTGACTTTTTTTCCCCCTTTATAAGAATTGGATTTTTGAAATTGATATTTTATAACATTTATAGTCTGTCCCCCTAGCGCTGTTTTCTTTTGTGTGTTTTAAACATACTAATGAATCTATGTTTAGAAATGAATGCCATTTTATTAATGTGCTAGATGGATATCTGTATGTATTACGAGAGCCACTTTTCAAAGTATTAAGTAAGTAAGATGGTTTTATTTTTAGCCCAACAAAGTTAACAAATTTTTGTTTGATTTTACTAATTACTATAGAATTATAATAACAGATAGTTTATAAAGAGCTAGTTAAAAAGTGAGGTTAGTTTATTGTTCGTGGATAAAAATAAAACATTGTGTTACACTTTATATTCTGAGGTTGTTCCTCTTGATGTTGATGTGTAGACATCTGTGCATGATTGTTGCACTTTTATCATAAATAACTCATCACGATGTATATTTGGCAGGTTCGTTGTAGATTCTTTTATTGATGGCTGTTGATGTATATCATCGTAAATAACTCATTATTGCATTCATTACGGTTTAGTCGTTAAAAATTCTAACTAGTTAATACTGAAATTTACAACTATACATTTTCTTAATTTTACTTCTTGTTCGTTTCAAAGAATATAGTAAAAGTTATACAGGCACAAATGATATAATGTATTCTGGCTATAGTAATACGGTAATCATCATGCATATAATGTCCAACTAATAAGAATGTTGAAATGGCTCTATTTGGCACTTCAAATTTAAAATGAAATGGGTGGAAAATCAGTTTTTTTCCACCAATTTGGTCCATTATGTGATTGGCATACGAACATATTAATATGTACTACACAAAGAGTGTTTCAGCAATCTGTGGACTAATTTTATATTAGAAATCGAAAAACTGATTTTCAATTGATTTCTTTATCCATGAATGATAGTTTAAACTCCAATAATTATGTTTGGATAACTAAGATTAACGATTGTTTTTATAGAAATCGAACTTTAAGAATTTATCTTTCTTGCTATACTTAGGCATATATAAGTAGTTCCTAAAAAACTTTAGAACACAATTGAATAATGCTGAAGCGGCTAGTAAATATTAAACCACTAAAATACTGTCTTTCAATCAGCAATGAAACTGAAGTAAGAAAATATTAAAATATATGTGGTGTTTCATTAAAAAAAATGTTACACTCTTATGGAACACACTGTATTAGTTAAAAATAATTTTAGAATGCAGAGGTAATTCTTGATTGTACTTTTCGTAGTACATTCTGTGATATTTCTACAAATCTCTTCTATCAAACAGATTGTTGTAACGTTCTCTATGTTTTGTAATTTATAATAATTTACATAATTCTGCAAACACTACATTCTCTATAGTGTGATTATGTGTTATCATTCCATCACATGTCTATCTTCTTGATGTGTGTTTTATTCAACTCTTCATTCTTAGATTCCTAAGTAGTAATAGACTGCACTACCTGTTTCAACATTAAATCGGAGATAAATTACTGTTAAGTGCATGAAGTGTGATTACTCTAATAACACTGATGTTTTTCTCTTGTGTGACAATTTAACTTTATTTTGTTTGGTGTGTATTAATGTGTAATATTATGAACTTCACTGAAACTTCAAGCTTACCATCAGGGTAAGTTAGAAAGTATTTTTCCTGTTTACTTTGTAGGTAAGTATATCTCTAATTATTATTACTGTATGGGGGGGAATTAGAATACATTCTACACTTCTGTTTTTCAATTCAGTGTCTGTTGTTTTTTGTCTTTGTTTTGTTTATGTATATGTACTAAAATTGTGATTGTTTCTTTGTTTTCACAGTACACAAACCCATCTTTAGGGACTAAAGCCGCTTTAAGACACGGCATAAATCAATCCTGAAGTACAACCAGAAGTTATGAGTTATATTTGAAACCGAAGATGCACAAATAACATAAAAAAGTTGCACCTATTTTTTTATTTTTCATTCTTAAATAACGGCTCTCTTACTAAACCAATATCTTTTTTAAAAATATTTTCTACTAACTTCTTACCACTATTTGTTATGTTTCTTTTCTTTTTAAAATACTTAATTGTAGAAGCTTAACAGCATTTAGTGATTTGAGCTTTTGCAAGAACAATTTTATCTGTTGCAGTTGGAGAAGAAGTTATGGATAGGTGGTAGATGCTTTAACATTTTTCAAGACCTATTAATTAGTTTTCTTCAGAAGCAAGTAAATACTTTCTATTTATCTGTATTTCTGTATGCAACAGACTAATAATAATAATAATGATAATATCGTAGAGTGTTTTTCAACACAATCTTTACGCTTTGCGCAATTATTTTATTTCTTTTTAGCCTTTATTTATTTTGTTACAGAAATATTTTTTTTAATGTAAGAAATAAATTTCCATTTTATGTGTAATTAAAGTAAATATATGCAGTTTTTATTATACAATTATTATATTGTTTTTTCAAAATTCGTTAACTTAAAGAAGGATTTAAACTCTATGCTTACTTTTGCTGTTCCATTCATTAGCTAATAGATGTGTTGTTTTGTCACCTATTTGTCTTCCCCTTTTTAAAAGACCTGTGATTAAAAATAAGATGAACTTGACAAATCAAATGTAAATATACAAAAGAAATAATTTGTATTTTACATTTATTAAGACGAGGTCAGCTCTGAACGAGCTCCCAAGGTAAATATCCAACTAACCCAGAAGAGGACATAGCCTCTTCGATTACGTTCTGAATGTTGTCATAAAAATAAAAAAAGTCTATCTGTTTAATTCAGTATAAAATAGATCATTCTATATCACACCACTCTTGGTCTAGTGGTTCCATATATTTATCATTATTTTTTTGTTCTCATTTTATCTTTGTTATTAAAGCTAGTATATTTATTTTGAGGTTCGAGCTGGTCTCGACTGGACTATTTATAAATGCGGTATATTTACACTATTGAACCGCCATACTGTTGTACAGATATAATATGTATCTATTATTTCACATCATTTTGTACACACAAAAATTGTGTAAATAAAGGTTGCGGCTGTATGGTCGTTATATAAGTTTCCAAATGTGTTGCATTATTTATTTTTAAATCATACTCTTTACCCTTTTTTTAATTTTCACCTTTCACATTGTACCTATTCAAGTTAAGTGATGCATACCAAAAAGGGATGACAATTTCTAATAACTCTTTAAATGATAATTCATAATTTACTTATTATAGCAGATCAAAACTCCCTTTTCTGTAAAATGTATATTTTGCTAGAATTCTAATTTTAAATGTAACCATAAATTTACTCTGATTTAAAAATTTCATTTAAGAGTTGCAAGTAGGGAATCCAAATCTCAAACCTTGATCTTCTACTCCTAGGATCCCGGGATTAATCCCGTAACTAATAACATCAGTCCTGGGATCCCAGGATTGATCCTGAAATGTTTTTCTTGTATTATTTTTATAAATAATATAAGGGTAAAATTAAATGTAATTTATAAACAATATATATTTGTATTAACAAATGCAATATTTTTGTAAAAATACATGAAATATGCAAGAATTTATTTTAAAAATACATAATTATTAAAAATTATATACAGGACTATACTATAGGTATACATGTCATTAATCAATAAAGAGTCTTATTGATTTAAAAAATGCGCTTAGAATTACAAGTGCATTTCATGCTAAATTACTTAAAGAGATCAAATTCTTGTAGCCAGTGAACTAGCTGAAGAAAAAAGCTCTTTCAGATATAGGCCTCTTCAAGCTTCTCTATTAAAGATTTTGCCCTTTCTCGTTCTGCCAATTCAGAAATTGATATATCTTCTTCCTCATCATCAGCTTTTTTGTTGTCATATTTAAAATGTGTTTAAGAAAACTTGAAATAGTGTTAAAATCAAGCATTTTGAACATTTATAGATCTTTTTGCCTATCTAAAGGATTCTGGAGGTAACTGGCTTAAGAGTAGTAATAATACTTTTCAAGAACTCAAATTTGTTTTCTGTTATGTCAACTGGATTTTCCAAATTAATTAGTGCTTTTTGGGTACATTCTTTTAGAAAACAGAAATGTTCCAGCATATTTAAGAGACTGTTCCATCTGGTTTTGCAATCTAAAATTACTAGAAGTTCTGTATAACATATTTCTGTAATAATGAGATTTTTTGTAGCACAATGTTAAAGATTTTGACTATCTTGTGAACTCTATTTACTAGTGAATGAATGTTGTAATTTTCAGTTAAATTACATTAATTATTTTCTTCCTTTTAAAGGGAATTCTATTATACATTACTTTCTGAAAAAGGCAATTGGATGACTACATTTAAGTACATACTCCAAAATACACCATTGAACTAGTCACAAAATCACGCATCGACTAAATCACAGGTAATTAATAATGGTGTACAAAAGAATTTTATGGGTATCAGGCTATAATGATAACAATAATAAAAGTGCAAGTGACATATATGCAAAGCAAAGGAACATCAAAGACTGCTGTTTACACCTTCAATTATTGTTATCATTTGATTGATGCCCATATCATCTAAACCACTGACTGATTCATTTACGTTACTATTTCACGTTTTTGCTCCCCGTTTTTTTAGTTAAGTGAAACAAGAAGAAGATGATTAATCTTAAGTAAAAATTATAATCCCGGGATTTTGGTTTAGAATCCCGGAATCCCGAACTGCTAAATTTGTCCCAAAATCTCAAATTCCAGGATCCTGCACTGACTATTTTTGTGGGATCCTGGGATTGGATTCTCTAGTTGCAAGCTTTCATGGCTACCTACCTTGTAAGATATAAAAGATAGATCACATTTCACATCCAGCAAGAAGTATTTTTGATTTTAACTTCAAAAGAGTCGGTTTTCTAACAGTTTTAGAACATGTCTCATCTATTATTATTTTGTGATAAAAATTCATTTTTTTATGAATTAATGGTATTTTTAGGGTCGTGGCATTTGTTAGATATCAAAAATATTTGGAAGCTATTTAAGATATGAAGACAAAATAAAAACAAATCTAACATAATGACTCTGTGACCTTTAGATTACAAAATTTGGCATTATTATAGGAATTGTGTTAATATCCTGACTTCTAGTTGATAAAACAAATAATAATCTAACTATGTTTTGGTTCCTTTTGATACAATTTTGATAAAAATTTATTTTCAACTTTATTGACTAATTAATCGACATAAAAGATTTGTTTACAACATTAAAACTATAAAAACTTCTTAATGAATCTTTGTTCTTGTACTCGATGAATTGTTTTCATTAAGTCCACATTATTCTTTTCCAATCTTTCAATATCAAGTTTATTTATTTCAACTTGTCTTCTCATATCTGCTACAGGATCTCCAGTTACTGAAATATAATAGACAGTCATTATTTAACTTTTTGATTATTATTCATTGTTTGTTTACTTTGGAAAGTGTCCTTATCTTCATTCTTTAGAAACTTTGAATCTGCTTGGGCTTTGGTAATTAGATTTATGGTATCCTGAAACAAAATAGTATAGATTTACATGAAATATAAAGTACAAAAATGTGATATTGCAACAATAATTGCTTAATTGAGTTTTTTCTAATTTTTCCTCTTTCTCAGGAAATACTAGATGTAAAATCATCAAAAGAATTGTAGAAGTTTGCAAAATAACACTAACAACTAGTACTTAAAGTTATAAAAGCAAAAACTGAAGACAGATCTGCATATGCCTTATCTTTGCTTGCAATGTTATTGTAAGATTATAAGGGAAGGAAATATTTTCAATTTATTTTCCATGTAAAATCTTATTAAATTAATTGACAACATAGCATAAACAGTACCTTGTAGAAAAGGAGAATACCTACATAGGAGCAAGAGTACAGTATTGAAACCTGTGAAATAAATAAATTGTATTGCAATGTACTCAACGTATTTGGTTTATTAAGACCAAGACAAGGAAATTCAATGGGTTTGCGACAATAGAAATTGAATGAAACATGAAAGGTTTCAAACTTAGTAAACGAATTAATTATGAATGTTGATTGCTTATTTATTGAAACTTGTGTTTGTTACCGTAAAAATATAAAATAGTTGATATCATTAAATAACTATGTTCTATTAGGTTTTCAGCATAAATTAATTTATATGATATTCCTAAGTGTTTGGCTAATGAACTAAAAGCTATCAAAACTTCCACAGTCAGGGTTTTGCTTTCATAAGGGCCTCTCTCAAGAGATAGTACACAAAAAGAAGAAATTCTAAGAACTGGGAATCTTACAGCAGTATGGAGAAAATATGGTTGATGATGATAAAAGGTATAAAATACTGAGTTCTAATTCAGTTCAATTCTAGAAGTTGGAAGAAGGTAATTGTTTGTTATAACAAAATATCCAGCTAGTAATGAACAAATTGCCCAATTTATTCTTCTTTCCTGATTACTTGAGTTAAGATCACATTATGCTTTTTTTAGATTTTCTTTGGCAAATCTGACTTTTGGCGACCATTTTGAAAATTATATAACTTCTCATTGCGTGCTTTTCACAGTGGTCACAGAATTCAACTTTTTTGGACAAGTCTAAATTCTTTTATTTTGTTTATGAAATGTTCTTTAATTATCATTTTATTTGCCAAAATTTGTGAAGCAACACAATTTTTCAAATTAGGTCGAAAGAGGGTAAGTTTTCTACTTTGAAACCTGATCCATAGGTGCTGCAAGTCCTATAAACCTAATGTGTGAAGCAGTTTACTCCAAAGTACAAGAGATCTGATTTTATAGAGATTTTTGGTCTTCAAAAGATCAAATATATGCCAACCAAGGCAAAAGTAATTTATTTTATGAAATAGTATAAATCAACTAAAAAGCTAAAGAAATGTCCATGTGGTTTTTTTCCATTACAATATAAACTTGAAAACAGCATCCAAGGAGAAGATGTGCAAAGTCACCAAAAAGAGTTGTGGGATTGCGAAGCACAAAGTAATTCATTCTTTAAACACCAGTATGAAGTTTAAAATTCTGTGATATTTCTCTTTAAGGTAAATGAAAACATTAAAACTTTCATTACTGATGTGCTAAATCCCAAAATCAAATTTTACCTTTGCCATTTTTAAAATTGATTTTTGTCACACTATTGGGAAGATTAGCGCCTCTCCTATCGGTGATCAATTCAGTAAGGTAAAATGAATTTAAAAACAAGAGTTGTTATTGAGTTGCAGATAAAAGAACTACTTGAATTAATGTTAAATCAAATTGTCTGGTACAGTGGGGAAGCACTATAGCATTTCTTCATCGATTAAAGCTATTGCTCAAGAGCGCCCGGGGGGGGGGGCAAGTGGGGTCATTTGCCCCCCCCCTGGCTTGCAAAAACAATTAAATGTATACAAGAAAAAATAATTTTATGCTGTCGACAAACATAGAATTGGACGGCAATCTTTATTTTGCCCCCCCCCGGAAAAAATCCTGGGGGCGCCGTTGCTACTGCTATCTGAAGCCGGAAGATTACATTTTCTGATTCGACAACTCTTTTTCTGTGTATACACGTTTTTTGGATAATCCCCCCCTCCTCTAAAAAAATCCAAAGAATTGATGTTGGATGACCTAGAAAGCTAAGGTATTAGTCTCCGTCTATCAATCCAGTGGGCCCAGAGAATGCTATTTAAGTAATTTCATACTTGTATATCCCAGTGTGCGGGGACTACATCGTGTTGATACCACGAACGTCGTCCAGTGGTTAATGAAACGTCCTCTATAGGGACAATGAAAAACTGAAAATTCGAGTTGAAGTTGAAAAATTACTGTTTGGTTGAATAACTCTATAATGAATACATATCTGACATTTTATCACTCTTGCGTTACGATTTATTTTACTTTACTGAATTGATCTTTTAGAAAACTCGATATATATAAATTAAAACTTAGAGAAGTACATATAAAGCTCTCATAATATACAGAATGAGTCGCTGTCTGGAGGAAACATCGATAATCTTTTGAGTTTAGCTGCCTGTGCACTTCTTATCTTTTATTTTCTGTAATGTGGGCGGAGCTGTCTCACCAGTTGGTGTGGTACAACATAAACCAGAAGCATGTATATAGTTTCTTCAATTGAAGAAAGAGGAAAGAAATCTCCATAATCAGATATTTTCATATAATTCTTACAATTATTTACACCGGTTTCCTGCATAATACTGTTAATGTTGTCAAGTATTAGGAACATGATACTACCTTGCCTGGTACCTTTTCCCATAGCAAAAAGCACGTGTAAAGCTTTTCGGATGCACTCGGCAAGTGGTGTGCCGTTTCCATCTCGCATATGCCTATCTACACAAGAAACAAATATAAACTGATTGTATAACATTGGACTCATTATTCATGGTGTGAAATAATCTTTGTGTCGATTCGAGTTCAGTAGTACGTGTGTACAGTGATTTCCTGCCGCTGACATATAAAGCAAAATCTAAATGTTAGCTAGGTAATGCTCGAGAAAATCCACATACTGATAACCGCGGATTGGATTCATAACCTGCTCAAAAGCAAAAACCAAGATAGTCTACTTTTGGGAAGATTGTACCTTTAGCAACGATCTCAGAAGTAAAATAAAAGATTGAAATAAAATGAGTATTGATCAAAATGAAAATGTTTACCAACCGTTAAGTTCTTCAAGTTATTTTCATAATTTTTGGATCTCTGCAAAACCTCAACGTTATACTGCTCTAACTTGTCAGCTAGTTCTTTACAGGTTGCACCAACAGTTCTTAGTGATTGCATTTCGATATTCATTTCTTCTATCTTCGAGTTTAAATTTCTATTTTCTAAATAAATCTCGCTAAATCTACTTTTCCACAAATCTCGTTCACTGGAAATATTAACATTTTCTCTTAAAGTTTCTGTAATATCTTCATGTAGTTTTTCATTATCTGTGCTCAGAAGCGCTACAGTCGTTACATTCTCTTGAATGGATTTTTCTAAAATTACAATTTTACTTCTTTCTTTAACTAAATTCAGTTCATTTTCTTTATTTATTTCTATCTGGTTTTTAATACTCTTGAGTAGATTTTTGTTTTTAAATTTTACTAAAAACGAAACATGAAACTAGAAATTGCGAACAATAAAATAATAATTAAGTACCACTTGCTGAACGTTTTTGCATCTTCTTTAAAGAAGACTTGGCATTTTTTATAATCTCTAAAGAGTCAGAATATTTAGCGTTTAAACTTTCTATTTTTAAGTCATCTTCTTTACTTTTGTCTTCTGCATCTTTCAGAAGATTGATAAAATTGTTTAGATCTTTAACAATTGCCGTTGTTAATCTGTTCATACAACCACATTGTGTTATATTGTAGATATCTTCTTGCAGATTCTTCCTAAACAAAATAAACACGCTTTGATTTTGAACGCTCTTTAACCATGATGATTCTCTAGCGTGCATGTTTTATTATTATTTAAACTTGAAATGTATAGATTAGAATTTGTGCAAAATTCTTTTTCTAGATTTAGATATTTTGTCTAAACAATGTAATATGTCATACAGGGTATTTTAGGAAGAGTGGCCAAAAACTGGTTAATTCTAAAAGTTTTGTAATCTACATTCAATTTAACAAAAATTTTATTTAAAAAAAACGTTACTCTACTAATTTCTCACTGGCGTTAACCTGGTTTTCCTTATAAATTTAGAATTAATATTATTTTCCAATTGATTGATTATTTCTTTGATGCAAGAAACTGCTATACTGCAACTATCACAAATTGTAGATGCATATAGATCTGTTTGAATACTTTTGTGGCATATTTGCTTCTTATCTCCAGAGCTACTACTTAAATACTTTTGAGAGAGTTCTTGGTTTAACTGCAATAATTATAATTTAATAAGACGGTCAGTGTTATAAGAACAATATTCAAGTAAACCCTTACAGTTAAAGATTCATTTAAGTGCATCACACGCTTCCAAAACAAACTTGTCGTAGCACCAAGAGATAAATTGTTTGGTCTTACAATGTTTCTATGTTCTTCCTGTTTTGGTATGTTTGGAAACTTTCCCATGTAATCCGAAACCAGATTTATTATTAGATACAGCCTAAAACATTTAAAAAACTTATAAAAATTCATGGAAATCTAAATAAATACCTGTCAACTATAAGTTCAAGGTAATCTAAATATCGGGTTTCTTTTGGTTTATTTTCTAGTAAATTTACTTCGAGACTTTCTTTACAGGTTTTTGTTGGGTATAACCAAGAATTAAATTCAACACAAGTTAGCTTTTCTAGGATTTCTTTAATAACACTATTTAAAACTTTAATATCTTGTTTTAATGACATTAGAAGTTTATTTGAAAATTCCATTATGTCAAATTGGTAGTTATGGTGATTTTCTGATGCTTGTTGATGATAGCACGTGCAAGGAAAATGCATCATTGATCAAGGTCACAAAAAGCTTGTTTACAAGAACGTCTAAATATTCTTCAACTGCATGGTTATCCAAAAATCAAAGAACTTTCTTTGCCTAATCACCAATGCCACGAGCTATTTCATATGCAAATATTTTGACAACATGCTTACTGACTATACTTCATTCCTCTGTTGTTCTGCGCATCCTTCGGTATTGAATCAAGGAGGATTTGTTCTAAAGCTTTTTTTATGAATATTATTTCTAAGCAGAACAGGAGGACATTAGTCTGACAATCCTTCGGGGAAAATATTTAAGTTTTGCAACTAGTTTTTGGCAATACCTTCTTGTAACATCTCGCCATCTATTTCTTCGGGAATCTTCGTTAAGGGCGATACCATTATGTTGCCTACCTACATACACTCCTACTTTTCGTCCGTAGGTCACAAAAGATTCATACTGGTATTGAGTTGCCATATTTTTATTATTTGTTCCACTTTTACTAAAGATCAACTACTGTATAATGATCGTGATACTAGTTAGACTTGAAGAGATTTTCTATGACAACGGAAGAAATGCCGAGTTCCTTCTGTTCTGTTCAAAGTAAATCTTCGCAAATGCTAAATGACTGAAGAGCTAAAGTCATTGCGATTTGAAGTAGGGCAATGGTATTCACAACATCTATCAAGGTTTATACGATTTTGGCATCAATTCATTGTAACGAACAAAGTTCGTAATCCTTTTGAACATTTATTATACTGCACACCATCGGTCAGTTTTGCTGTTTTATTATGTACTTGTTTAATTTAAAGAGGATGATCCATTTGTGTTCAGAATGTGTTTATTTTAATGAATTTCAAGAATCAAATATTTAGAAAAAGTTGCCCAAGAAAATTCAAATATCGTTAAATCATCAAGAGAGGCATGAGACAAAAAAATGATATGGATACGCTATAGAAACCAAACAAACCATTGTTGCAGTAACCGTCATCACAGACAAACGCTACAAAATTTGTCTGCTATAATTTTCGATATAAAAACCAAAATTTTAAGTTTTCAATTACCCTTACATCTTCAAGATGTGTTCACCTTGCTGTTCACCTTGCTGCTCTCCATGCTGCTCCCCTTGCTGCTCTCCAGGCTGTTGTTCACCGTGCTGTTCGCCTTGCTGCGTATCAGTCCCAGTGTGTCCATGTTCTCCACCGCCACCAGTTCCATGTGCCCCTCTTGTCACACCCGTGTGTCCTGCTCCAACTGTGTATCTTCCAGTAACAAGTCCTTGTTGTCCGCCTTGCCCATGTCCTTGTCCTTGTCCGCCATCTGTAAGTCACAATATATATATTTTTTTCTTTAATTATATTTTTTTACTTTGCTCAGGGATGTAGTAAGTGTTGTTAAAATAATGGCGCAAGGATTACGTAAGTACAGTGGGTACTTTAAAATGTCGATTGTTTCGTCATGTGAGAGGATTGTGTCAAAAGTGAAGTCCTGTAATTTGTCGAAACTGTTTTTCTGCGTCCAATGTACTGGTGGAGATTTATACAAAACGTCAGCAGTGGGAAGTTATCACTTTGAAGAGAATTACTGCATCAATCTGTTTGGCCAATTTAAAGTTTCTGTAACTGTCTGTAAAATAATAAAGCAAACAAAAATGTAACTGTATGAAATATATAAAGTCTTTGTGAAGTGCTTGCGTTTTATTCTGAGTAATTGATAACTTGAATCGTTATTGAATTTGAAAATTATACAATAAATCTAATTTAGTGAAAACAGTATCAATAAATGTATTGATTTCACAACTAAACTGTGATTGTTCTGACAGTTTGAGGTTATGTTTTCAAACCGTCTGGCTTGAAATGCCTGACGAAAACAATAAATCGCACTAGTGTTCCTAATACAACTTCTTTGAAGAACTTTTCTCTCAACCATAGTTTAGTTTATTGAGAAGATTGTAGAAATTGCCAACAAACGGTCTCTTTAACAGTGTCATCGTCAAAGATAAATCCTTCACTTTGAAGGTACAATATTTTGTAGAATATTCTGTTTCTAGTTTCAAATGCAGACTAGTATCTGAAGTATATATTAAAAGTTACTTTTGCCACAACAAACTGAAAAGTTTAAAATTTTTGCTTTGGTTGACAATTTGGAGTTAATCTCTCCAAGCCGTAAGAAAATTCTACAACTGAGCTATAAAGTCATATTCATGGTGATCTTTTAAGTGTTATAAAGCAAAAAAATAAAGATTACAAATACCTTTTGATTTGTAAGGCTGGTGTATCACGAAGCTGGAAGATTAAACATTTTGCATATGAATCGGTAAACAAAGGACTGCACATTCCTTATCTGGCCTTTGGTGAAATTGGCTGAAACTATAGCATATTGATCTCTTTTGCTTTTTTTATGGGATATCTCAAGAACGAATTGTCGTATCAAGATGAACATTGGTGTTGGTAGTCGTAGGATGGTCGTAAGGTAGTTGCTTTCAAATGATTCGTAGGGAAATCGCTTTCAAACGACCCTGACTGAATGGTTTAGTTTGGATATTGGTAGTAGTGGCCGTAGGGGAATGGCTTTTGAGATATTCAGTTGCCATGTTGGAATTTGTTTTGTCGGTAATGGTAAGTAAAGGGCAGCCCATAGTTTTGAAGTTAGTTATGCTTAGTCCTTCAACGGACTACCTGCAGTGGCTCATGATTGGCTTTTTTCGGTTTATACAATCGCATCTCTTGTAATTGTTTTTATCTAGGAGCTTGCAAGCTTGAAACAAAGAATAACTGTAAGTCAATACAGACTGCATTCTCTTGTGTATGTTACTGTTCCATCGTTTTGTTTTAGTGCATCAAGCTAACCTCTCCTACAAGATTTTCCTGAATTTTCAAGCATTGTTTATTGAGCACCGCAGTAGGTTCTGAGCACTATCACTAGAGGGTTGACTTTGCATTAATAATATATAAAGTCTACTTCAAATATTCTTCGTACACCCGCCATGATACTGCTATTAGAAGAATCTTTACAAAACATTTTAGATCCTAGTAGTGTAAGAAAACTCTTCAAATTAGTTTTGGGTCTAGAACCAAGCTTTTGACATGCAATTCTGGGATACCCTGTATTGTCAATAGTTTCTGTATTGAATAGATTAGCTCTGAATTGGGCATTTTGATCTTCTTGGTGTTCACAATCATCTTCTTTACTTTAGATAGTTCAAATAAAATTGCAGTAAAGCTCTTTAGGTTAGATGGTATCAATAAACGCAAGAAAGCTTATGATTAATTTTATTAGTTTCAAACTAAAAATTTCTCAGTATATTTTCCTTCCTTAAAAAGGTTTCAATCGTTTAATTATTTGTAAAATAATATCTATACAGGTAGGTCTCGGGTTCAGGTATGGACGGGGCAAGACCATATTTCCAGATGTCTGGGTAACTGTATCTGTATAGGCCTTTCCTAACTGCCCAGATTTCTGAATTGTTCAGGTTTTTCAATCTAGTTTAGTTTAACTCAAGTAATAGTACATTCTTCTTGCCTTTCGGGTAGAAGGACTATAGATAAATAGTTTCTGTAACTCTAGAACACCAAGATCTATTACAGTCTAAAAGAAGGTTTAAAGTAGTCACAGTTTATCGAAGCTTAAAAACATATTATATTGTCACCTTTGAAATCAATAAGACACGGCAGCGTAATTAATCTCCTACGGCAAGAACTGAGATTTTTACCTTAATAGGCTTTTACTGCATTACTACTGTACTTTTCTATGTTGTATAAAAAGGATAGATATACATAATTTGACCTTTTCTCTGAAATCAAAGGATTTCTCAAACTTGTTTGTTACTGATGTTAATGTTTATTTTGTGCAACTTAACTGTTATAGTGCTACAAAGCCAAGAAAGGCAAAGAGAAGATCTTAATACGACAACAAAATGGAACGAACAATTGAATACAACAGATTGAGTCCGTCCCTACAAGAAGCTTAAATATCAGTTGTTTTACTTGTAAAACTGAATAAAATTGCATTGTTTTGTTCGAGAAAACATTTTTTAATATTACTTAGCGTAAGGTACTAGAGGGCGCAAAAATACAAAATTTTGAAACTGATTCTATAGTACGTTTTCATATTGTAGAATTCAGAATAGGCTCTGACATAGTATTTTTGTAAATGTGTACTTTGAAAAATTACTAAATAAATATTTGTGGGTTAGGGGTCTGTCATTTGGGTCAATTTTCTATAAATAAATATGAGTTGTCAATATATACAGAGATTTTTGGTTTTTAGGTTGTAAACCTGGATTTGCTATATGTTTGTTGTATACTTTGGTAAAATCAAAGCCTGCTCTGAATTCTATAATAAAAACATTTGGGAATGCAAAGCATAACCACAACGGACTCCTGTTTTGTTACTTTTTTTAAACTTTGGCGGCCATTTTGACCATGTTCCCGAGGTGATATCAAAAAACTAAAAGCATACGTTGGTTTTATTTTTTGATGTAGAATACGATTCTAAAGAAAAAAGAATTTTTTTTGAAAATTTTCATATTTTCGGCGACCATTATGACATGTTCCCGAAGAGTTATCGAAAAACGAAGATGCGACGTGTCTTTAGTTTTTGATGTAGAATCCAAATCTGAAGTCAAAATTTCAAAATTTGACAAAAAATGCGGACAGACATACAGACAGACAGACTTTGCAAATTCAGTAACGACTCCTTCGGAGTTCGTTGAAAATAAGCTTTTTTTCTATCTACAATGCTTTTGGTGAGTCCTAAGTTTCCTCTTTTAAAAGTCTAATAACAATTCAGCTAAACTAAAGAAAAATTAGAAGTTTAATCACGTTTTGATATTTAGGGAAAAAAACTTACTTGCTATCACGGTTACTGTTTTTAATATTGTCCTCATCGTACACCTTCTATGCAAATGGAAAGGCTAACATCTGAATGCATACCTCTTTTCTCGCCATACCTTTCAGGTAGGTGCTTGCTGTCTTTGATTAAAAATAAATCCGTGACGTAACTATCAACGTTCGTAATTTGAGTTTTACATGAATTACAACAGTAGATCTTGTTGTATAATCATCCGTTAGTTAATTATAAATCTCTATTAATCAACGAACTTCGAGTTCGTTACTGAATTTGCGAAGTCTGTCGGCATCTTTTTTTAATTTTGAAAGTTTGACTTCAGATTTAGATTCTACATCAAAAACTAAAGACTACGTGGTGTTTTTTTTTTTTAAATACCTCTTCAGGAATATGGTCAAAACGGCCGCCAAATTTAAAAAATCTTTAAAAATTTTGTTTTTACTTTAGAATCGTATTTTTTGTGAACAAACTGCTGTTCGGATTCAGTAATAAAGCGGAGTTCGTTGTGGTTATGCTTTGCATTCCCAGATGTCTTTTGATTGTATTTGTTATTTATGTTAATTAATTTGTATAAAAAGTACAAACTTTTATAAAAGCAAAATGATTTAAATACAGAAGGGTGATTTCATTATTTATCAAGCAAGATGCTGGGCTGAATTGGTCATACACAAATATTTCATAAATGTCTGCAGAGTAGAGATCTTACAAAAAAAAACATTTAAAATCATAATATGATTTTATCAGATTAAATAGGTTCTGTACAAAAAGTAATTATTATCAATTCTCGATTCAAGCTAAGTTTGAATTTTGATTGGCTCGATTAGCAAGAAGTTATTATTCAGAAGAGCATGCAGACATGCAGACATTTATGGAGATATAAAGGTTGCTGGCATGACCTTCTCAAACTTATATTTATAAAACATTCTTTACACAATGTAACAAAATTATGTTAAAAACAGATTCCTGAAGATTTCTGAACCACCTAGTTATTTATAATATTTAATAAAGTAATATTTTTCACAATGGTTGTAAGGATCATTCTGTATTCGTTACATAATAATGTCAGTTTTGTCTCTGTCCTTACGATTGCAATTCCAATCTTTTCTCCTACGAGATGTTCTCTTTTGATTCCAGTTTGCGCTAAAATTTGAAGCGATTGTTATCTCTAATTGATTTTCTATCTAACCACAATCATTATTTAATGTTTTGGAGATTGTCGATTAATTCCTTAGATTGACAATGAACATTCAGTTTGAATCCTCAGTTCATTTATTTTTGTTTGTTTGGAGAAGGAATGAAGGTGTTGATTTTTAAACCGTATTTCTTGGTACTTAGTTCCAGTTTTCTTATTTTATTTTATTTCTTTTTGTAAGCTTAATTAGTCCCGGTTTTGGAATTTATTAATATCTGCCTTATAAAATTTCATTTGTATTAATTTACGTTAACGTGTCTTTCCTTTATTCTTTTATAACAATAGTTGTGGGCATTGATAAAGAGTTTGCTAGAAATTTCCATTTCTTTCGATAACTAAATATCTGCTTATATTCTTATTTCGTCAAACCTTAATTAATCTCTTAGAATCTGTTAATTACCTATTTTGATTTTTCTACTTGTAGTTACGCTTTTAAATTAATATTTATAAATGTAAAGTTCACGTTGAATTTATGCGGTTGAGTTATCTTGCGTATTTTTTTTGAATAATTACAAATTTCATTTTACTTCTCAGGGTTTTTAGATCCTACGTTGTAATTCTTCTTTCGTCTCAGGTTTAATAATTAAATTTAATCTTAAAAGTTTTTGCTTCTATCTTTCTTTGTTATTTATCGATTGAATAGTAAAATTCTAATTTCGAGGTTATCGTTCTCACTGGGAAAATTTGATGGATTTTCTTCTCAATAGTTATTCTTTCCTTTAAAATTTCTCATCAAATTTAAAACGTTTTGCTTACTTTGGTAAATTTATTAGCTTAATTCAGATATACTGTTGTTGATATTATTTTATATTTATGATTTTTGGCTTTGATTGGAACTTTATAATAACGGTATTACTTAATTAATTTTGTTCTCTTGATGTATATGGTATTTAATATTTACTTGTTTGATATTTTGTATTTATGATTTGTAATTACTTAGATTTGCTATTGGAGTTCTTTTTCAATATACGTTTTAGTTAATCGCGTGTTCTTTATTGTGTAAATAACCTCCTTACCTTAAGCTCACGGCCACTTACTGAGGTTAACGTTTATTGTAGAGTAATAAGTACCTATTATTGTAACGCAAGGTTACGTTAAGTTTTGTTTTTACATGATGCTGTGAGATTTGCAGAAAGTGAAACTTTTTCAATATATAAAAGAAAAGCAGGTAAAATATCATAAACGCAAGAAATATTACAAATTGTGTGTTAAAGATACTAAATTTCAGTTTATAACAAAAGTAAAACAGTTTTAACTTGTTGCTTCTTAACAAAAAAATTTTTTTCGAATGATGCATTGTTTTCGAGTAAATTTACCTTATTTCTTACTCTGAGGTCTATCAGTTCTAATGTTAGAATTTCTTATTTTTTTCGATATCTCGAAAAACCACCCATGATATTCTTGAATTCTTTGAATAGGGCGCGTTAGTACGTTAGTAGTATGAGTTTAGAAAAAAATATTGAATCCTCATTTCATATATTTTTGGTCGAATTCTGGCATGACTGGTGAAAGTGACAATTTTTGCATTGATGACTAGCTGGGCTAGAAATAGTAATTATTTTGGAAAACCATAATACCTAAGCATGAATAATGCTTTGCAAATGTAATTTATTGTTAAGTCCGGTTGAATTCTGTTAGTATTTATATTAGCGGTGTATTCTTTAAAGTAAAAACATTTTCTATGATATCTTTATTAACTGTGGGTAATAAGTATTTCCATTAGTATAAGCGTAACTAATTATGTATTAGTATATCAGTTGAATCCAACCGTTTGCGTGCTGTAAAGGCTCGGTGTATCGCTACAGTTTTATAATACGGAAATGTAGTGATGTTTTTGGCTATAGATTTTTTCATCATTTTTTCTTGTTTTTAAAAAATAGTTATTTAGATATTTCTTCACCCTCTTGTGATCTTTGCTCAGTTATGTAAGAACTTGGAATGATAAATATTAAAATTATCACCGAAAGTTGTATATTTCTGTAAACTATTTAGTGTTATCAAAAACTATAAATTATCAAATTTTTAACTAAAAGCTTTTGTTGGTGTTAGTCAGTGTTTAAAAATCAAGAAAGAATGATTAGATCGGTACGCGGTTTTACAATACGAATTCCTTCTTATTTAAAAAATTCACTAAGGTAAGTGTAATGTGTTCTTTTAAAGTTTAACGAAATTTTCTAGGTATTTAATAAGAATATTGTATGCCAACATTAAAAAAAAATAGAAATTATATATCTTTCTTTGATAAAATAAACAAGTGTGATGTTCAGATAAAAATGAACTGTTGGGGGAATTTCTATGTATGCAAAACCAGTTTTGAGTTGTATTCTTACGTAATATGCGTTTACCATCACCTTATTTGCATAGAAATATACAAAATTGCTTTTGTTCTATGGATGTTTTAAAAAATCCTTGAAGATATTTAAATATTATTTTACATTCAGTTTATGACGTGAATTTCCATTGTTTTTGATAAACTATTTTATATATATAATACGTTCAAGTGATGATATATTAATGTTTAATTTTTTACTATTTAGTCTAGTGGATGAAATATTTTTGTCTTTTTCTAAGCAAGGTTGTTAATTTTTACATTTAAGTACAAAGAAATCGAATTGTATTACGTAGGTATACTTGAGATGTTCCAATGTTTAATTACTTCTTTTGACAGAATAGTCTAGTGTTGCGATTCCTTTTTGTTTTCAGTTTGCAATTCAGTATGAGGGATTATACAAAATTGTAATAAACAGTGATGCAATAACCAAACAAATTAATATTGTAAATGCACCTAAACTATATTTTATATTAATTTAAGAAATCAAAAAAAAAACGATCGAAATGTAGTAAAAACGAGAGTTTTGTTAATATACAATTTATCAATTTGTCTTATTATCAATAATAGGCACAAGTGCACTTACAGATATCTTTTCTCATATCTTTTGGTTTTCTGTTTTTCTATTTTTATTAAACCTGCTTATAGATCAGCGTTTTCCAAACTGTGTTCAATGGATATTATTATTAAATTGTAAAGTGTTCCATAACGAAAAAAGTTTGAGAAACGCTACTGTAAGATTTTGCTATCATATTTGCGTTACGGACGTGCAAAAAATAGTTGTACAAATATCAATATGTAATAACTAATAATAATTACAACTAATAAGCAATTTATCATATATTACTAATAAGGCCTTCTGACCCGTTTAATCGCAACCATTTTTCCTGTTTGTAAATTATTTATGTAATTTTCCTGTCATTCTATCCATCTTTAAATGATAAACGATAATTGGCGGTGAATGTTGAATCACAAAAGAAGTAAAGATTAAAAAATTGTAGATTCTGCATTTTGCTGAAACTTCTCTTTTATAGTCAGTGCCTATTTTTATCTTCTGAAGTTTGCCTTACCGATTTGTTTCCAAGTTTAATATAAAGTATGAGTTGTTCAAAAACTCCTGGTCCCAAGCTGTAATTGATTAACAGTGATCAGATCAATCTAGCTTCTGGCATGCAATCTTTTCTTTAACAGAATCTCATAGTTCTAAAAGCAACATCTTGTATATTTTCACATCTTCGGTAAATAATTCAATCTGAAATCTAACAAAGAGGATCTCGGTAAGTATTGATACTTACTAGATTTTTATTAAAAATGTTACTAGTCAACCTAGTCAAATTCTGGAAGCTTCAACTAGAAGTTCTTACATATCGTAAATTGGGATTTTGGGAAAGGCAATACAATCAGCTGCACAAAACTATTAGATACTGTAATATCATTACGTCCTCACACAGTTTAAGAACATCTGAGATTCTTCTGTTTTTCCGCTTTTGCAAAATAAGATACAATTTTTTATCACACAAATAAATCGTTATTTTGCTAATAAATAAATTAATAATGAATCTCGAAAATCTGATATTCTTTGATATTTATTATTATTATTACTATTATTAACATTAGGGAGTAAGCGGCTTAACCAATATAACCTAGATCAGCGTCGTACAAATGCAAGAATTAGGGAATCATGCTTAGAATTAATGCAAGAAATAATTTAATGTTTTACAAATCTTGATCTTAACAATATTGTAGAGTTTGGGCTTCAAATTTATTAGATATAATTTGATACAAATTGTTTTGGCTGTAAGTTTCATAAAATTTTTTTCAGATTATTTAGGAAAACTATTCAGCTCTCCTAAATTCAGGGATGCCAGGATCTTTGGTTGAATAACTTGTTTCGATTCAAAAATCCAAACAGGCTAATCAGTTTCAGATACTTACGATAACTCTTAAGAAACTCTGCTTAGTTATAAGTGCTTGTTACAGTTGATGTAAAACTTTAATAAGCATTTCATCGCAAAAGAGCTCGATATTGCTAAAAGTAAACAATACTGTACAAGCTATGCAATATGAAAACAGATCCGACCTTCAGACGTATCAAAAACTTTGGACGGGATAGGAACAAGTAGACCATGTATTTAAACGATACTTTGAAGCCTGTAATCCAAGACTTGACTAGTAGATAGTGAAAGTGATTACTGAAAATCGCAGCATGTCAAAAAGTGGTGTTGCAAGAAAATGCTGAATTAGTAAGAGCATGGCCGAAAGAGCTAAACAACGAGCTAAGTTAAAGACTCATAAAAAACAAAAATACCCAAAGTCACGGAAAAGTAACTTCAGTAGATCTCGGAAACTTTATGACTTAGATGAAGAAAGAAATGCATGTTTGGTCCTAGACGATGAAACGCACGTAAAAGCCGACTTTGCTACTCTTCCATTCCTGCATTTCAAGGTAAGATTCTTCCAGACTGATACGTCAATTGGTGTGGAGAAATTCGGAAAAAAATATATAGTTTGGCAGACAATTTGCCAGTGTGGCTATCAAAGCACGCCGTTTGTGAGCTCAGGTACAATAAATGCCAAAGTGTATGTCAATAAATGTGTGAAGAAATGTTTACTCCCATTTCTACAAAAGCACAATACTTCAACTTTATTTTGGTCAGATTCAGCTCGGTACATTACGCAACAATAGATTTAATAGAACAAAATGGTGTTGATTTCCTTGCTAAGGATATGAATCTACTCAATGTGCCACAATGTCGACCTATGGAGAGATATTGGGCTATGTTTAAAAATAAACTAAGAACAACGAAGGAAACCTGGAGAAAACATTGATAATATTACTCTGTGATGGAAAAGAGCATCCAAATTTTTTACAAAAATAAATCAAATAAGAAAATTACCGCATTATCATTTTCCAGATTTTATTCGGGATACTACTTAGGTCACAAAAATTCTATGAAAAGCCATATAACACAAATCATTGTACTTCATAACAGTAACATTTCAATACAACATTCTTTATTAATGCTCTTAATAAAAAAGATCAAAACATAGTACATGAAATTTTGGCTACATACCTAGGCTTTGCTAAGACACCACGATAGGAACAGAACCAGCCAGTGTTGCCACGCCAAAATGTACTGCAATCGGTAGACTTTGTCAGCAAGATTCGGTAGATCTTGGTAGATACGTACAATCATCTTTTTGTAAGAAAATCAGTAAATAGACATTAATAATTATTATCAAGAGAATTTTATTGAAATCATAAATGAAAATGAAGCAAACAAAGCGATTCCGACTTATATTTATAGCTTTGATCAGAGGATCTATTCGGGAAATTACGTATTCCTCTTCAAACTATCCAAAAGAATCTTTTATATAAACGTAGGTATATTTATTCTTGTAAACAGATGTCGCTACTTTAAAAGATTTTACAACCAATGTCAGCAAATCATTGTTTTTATTGAAGCAGTTTTACAAAAGTCAACTCTATTTTTACTTCTGGTAGAAAATAGAACCAGTACGGTCGATCGTAGAAGATACTGGAAATCGAAAAAGCAGAAGAGATTTCAACACTGAAACTAACGGAGAAAGATGAGCCCTTTGACGCCCCACCACAGAATCAGCGAACAGACTGCCGATAGGATCAAATTAAGAAAATGGGTGCTAGATGAACTTAAATGAACTCTTTTAAATTCCGTAATAAAATATAGGGATTGCCATCAAAAAAATATCAATGACGTCATATCTCCTATACGACTCCCCCTGTATAAATATTTTCTGTTTAAAAAATGCGCATTTAAAAATAAAAATCGACGGGTCCGAACGTTTTTCCTAAAAATTCGTTCCTGAATTTTTACAAAAGCACTGTATAAACAGATTGTTAGAATAAATACAAGTTTTTATATTATTTGTTTCACTTTTGATAATGTTCTTTATTTTATGGGAGATTCTTGGCAAGAGATTTTTGTAACATCAAGATACCTATAATAAATATTTTTATGGGTGGCTAAGTGACCACTTGCTCTCATTAAATCTAGAAAAGACCTGCATAGATCTGTTTGCATCACTAACCGTAAAAGCAATAACTTTAAAAATAAAAATAGTGACCATTTTGGTCTATAGACTCATAGATATGAAGGACAAACCTTTTTGAAGTCGGCGCAATGTGATCTCTAAAAAAATATCAACTGTCAGCTTTAAAAAACTTGTCAGATGTGTAAGTATAGTAAAAATTACATTTTTCTTTTCTTTTAATTTTGAAAGCAGTTTTATCTCCTTTTATCTAAAAATTTTATTATCTTTGCTTTTCTCTTTATTTTTATGGTATTACTTACATTCTTAATCTGACATTCTACGTACTTATTTAGTTCATGCTTATTTTATATCTGCTTATTTAGTCGTAGAAAATAAGTCTTAATTATTTATTTGTTTTCTAGTTTTATAATTCTTAGTTATCCATTTATTTATCTTGTAATTTGTAATTTGTAATTACCTCTATCTTTATTACACTATTAAATTATTAACTCATAAATCATTATCACAAATCAAATATAGCACTTATTGATAAAGAAAAGGAAAATTGTTTAATAATAGACATAGCAGTTCCACTTACAACTAAGGTATCGAAACTGAAATTGATAAGAATAACAATAATAGTAATATTAATAGTTATGATTGTAACCACGGGAGAAAATCCCCGCGTCCAGGGTCCATGCTAGAGTATGAGTTAGAACATTTAAATTCGCTCACTAAGAATGCCTCAATCAAATTAAATGAACGCTAGTTTGCAAGCAAAAAGATATAAGAAAATTTACTAGATGTACCCAATGCGCATTCTCATGAAAACCACCTGTTCCATGCCCGATAACTTTGACAAGGCAAGCTCATGATTAAAACAAGATTTTTATGTTTTACAGTCTCCATTTGACAGTATCCCAGTGCTCCTGCCGTTCTGTAAACTCTTCTTTTAATATGATCTTGAAGTTAGAAGGGGTAATGCAACACGCATTTGGTAGACCGTTAGTTTGTTACCATCAGTACCTATGTGGCCAAATATTCATAAAAGTAAAAGTTCTAAACAGAAACTGTATAATTCTGATATAGAATGGAAACGGTCACGATCTGATATTTTCCGGCAAATACATAAAGCATTGGTCATCCGGTATAAGTCAGCAAAGATGGTAATCATCTAGCACGTCATTGTTTTTCAGACACCACACCAAGTGCTAATCGATCTTGTGCTTCAGTTTGCTTATGTGCACATAAGCAGGATGGGCACCCTATTGTCATTCCATAAGTATCAAGATAACCTTAAACGAATTTGGCATTGTTGGGTTTGTGCCGTAGGTTTACAATGTGAACCTTAGCATTTTACGAGAAGGCTTTAAATATCTTTGCATGTTATTTCTTTGTACCTGTAGCACTTAAAATAAATAGAGTTGATCTGTTTATAAATCTTGATCTTTTGCATACATCCTTTTCGGATCAATAAAGATCACAATGAATGTATGTTCTAATGCAGGACCGTGGTCAGGGTATTTGGCACCTAGAGCAGAATTTTTCAAAACACCTTTGTATGGTAAACTTTAGTGCCTAAAGCGTTTAGTTTCAGTTTTAATAATTCTGTAAGTCTTTGTGCCGGCCCTTTCTACGCTTATGTTGCAAGTTCCGATAATCTACTCGGTGCGTTCATACATTTGTCTTGTCTAACATTTCTCAATGTGCCGAGTTAGGTATGTCGAAACTTTCTTCGGAGACGTGTTTGTGTTTTTTGCCTCAGGTTATCTCTGATCTATACAAATCGATCTATAGCAGTGTTTTTGTAACGAGAAAGCAGAGCTGAAAACACGGATTTTATTCATTTTCCGAACTGAGTGTATAGATTTTGCAGAAATTGCAATAAATTATAATTCTCTTCCCGGCGCCGGAAAGAAGAAAATAACAAATATAACAGGTGTAGTATTCTTTCCTCTGCAAAACTCTGCTTACACTTTTGCTCTAAGATAATTAGGAGAGCAAACATTGAACATTAAAAATTTTCTAATAAATCTCTATGGTGCGTGAACCAATCTTACACCCGGTATAGGGAATATTTGGCCAAATCTGTGATATAACTAATAATTCCATGATGATAGCAAGTTCTGAAGTAAGTACAATCTAAAAAAGCTTCGCATCTCTCTTGCAATATGTAGTTTATCCGCATTTATTTCTAAGAAACAGTATCAAAATATTATTTGGTTGTAACGTAATTTATAAGTTTAATAATAATAACAAGAAATTAGCCAAAGTTTCTATATTAAGGTTTTATTCTTTCTAATTGTTTTTTTATGGTTTGTAGAATTTTTATTAGGAATATTTTTCGTCAGGTACAGGTAAATACAAAAATTTGAACATTAGACAGTATTAATTGCAGTCACTTTTACCTTAAAAATGCAATTAAGCAGCAAACTCATTACAAGCAGTAATTATTTACCTGATTGCTTTATTAATGAAGTGCTTCCAAATTTCTAAGTAGAGTAAAAATACATAAATTATAATCGTAACTACCAATTTACGATTTTCTCTTCCATTTATTTCTAGGAAATTATTTTAAACATGTTATCTAAAGCCATCACTTAAGGCTCTACAATGCACCTGCTAAAAGTATTGTATTTGTCTAATGCACCATTTTGTCTAATGGCAGTTCACCTAATGATACACTTTGTCTCATACCATCTCGTCTAATGCCAATAATTTGTCTATTGACCCACCTTGTCTAAAACTATTTCGTTTCACGTTAATTGGTCTAAACCTGGTTTATAATGTTCAAGCATTCTTGCTGTACCTAACAAATAATTTTGATTACTCTATCTATTTGGCGCTGCAAGTATAGTACATACGTACTACATACATTATGTAGCCTCTTTTTGACTGTTGTACAGTATAATGTACATTGTGTTGGAAACAATCCCAACATATAATTTTAATTTGTGATTTTGTTACTGCCAATATAGGTGGCTGACATGCTGGGAGCGTAGCAACAGTTTGTTGATAATATAATAAATAAAAAGATATGTCAATACTGCCTTTTGGGCATTTGATACAATTTAAAATATATGAAGAAAACTACAATTTAATCAATTAATTTATGTAAACCATTTGTATATTGATGTTATTATATGTTGATTACTACGAAATGCAGTCCACTTTTAATTTCTTACATCTGTAACAAACACATTGGGTTTGTTGCACTGTTTCTGCTTCTCTGTTGTTATGTACATTATAATGTACATCAGGATTAACACATTATAATTTTAGCTTGCTACGATCCCGATGATCCTGCAGATGCAGAAGTTCTTTTGGATTATTTGTGGGACGATAAACAACTAGATAAAGCGTGTGAAGATGTCCTAAATCGCATCGAATGTTCTTCAGATCTGGAAGGATATTCCAGCGATGAAAGTAATGTAGAAATTGATGTGTATACACGAAAAAACATTAGAATAGGCGCTGATAGAGTAACTTATAAAGAAGAAAACTATTTAGAAAATAAAAACGAAACTCTGGAGAATCAAAAGGCAGAAGGAGAAGATTTGTTAGAAAACGAAGATATGAATGAACAGCAGGAGAACTTGGACAACGGAGGAATAGAAATTGACTCAAATGAGATTTTTAGTTATACTAAACTTAGAGATGTTGGCTGGAATAAGAAAGCATATTTTCAGAGAGAACTGACTTTTAATTCAGGATGTAATGAGAAGGAAAATGAAATTGTATTTTTCAATCCGGTCCAATAATTCATAAACGGTTTGAAATTTTCTTCTAGAGATGAACTTGACGGTATTCTGTTTAAAGATTTTAGTGAAGCCAGTACAAGCTTTTTTTTTTATTTTGCCGAGAATTGTAATGCGGTCACATAGTCACTACCATTTTGGGGTAGTTTTTGTTATTTACGGCTGTTTTGCTCCTCCAACATTATGTGATAATCGGATGACAAATAGAACTGCTTGAACTCTGACCCAACTTCATTCTAGGTTTTCCAATTCATTCTGTTATTGCGGTACCATAGTAAAAAACTTTCTGAGTTCTTTTGATCTTACCAGAACAGATCTGTTTTCCTATCGAAATGTATTTTCCACTTGTGTATATGGAACAGGGCCAACTACTAATGGCTGACTGTATTGGATACTGAGAAAAGCGGTAATTATGTACAGACGATGAATGTTGTAAGGTGGGCCGTATGGAATGCATAGAGATGGTTGAATAACGGGCGGCACTGGTGTTGGCACGGACTGCTGCATTATAGTTGTGAAAGTCAGAAAAGTATTGGTATTGATGACTGTAATATCAAATTGCGTTGTCATGATACTGGCAGGTATAAAAATAGTCAGTTTTGGACTAAGTCAAGCTTCTTTGAGATTGAATGGATATATCGAACTTCTTTCTTCTGACACGGTGAGCGAAACGGTTGTCAACAACCGCACCATTTTCCACTTTGTTATTGTTCGATTTCTCGTAACTAGGCGATTCCTGCTTTTCTTACTTGACAAAGTTTCTTTGGCTCAACTAAGTCTCTGCTCGGGCAACAAAATTTGCCACTCGCTTTTCGTCCTTTATTGCACAGTTGGGGTTTCCTCGGGCACCAAGTACTAGGAGTCGAAAGTACCAAACCCAATCGATGCCAAGGTAATCAAATGAAGAGACGGAGATCAAGGGGCCAATTATTACTGATAGAATAAAACAAAAATTCTAGGTAAAGAAACAAAACCTTTATTTATTAAAAGAGACTCAACGGAAATGAAAATTCTCTTAAAAAGAAAACAAATATAAATTTTTAGGTGGACGGACGGAGTGAAGCATTAAATTCGGACGGACGCATTAAAGCATATAATAGTCGACGACTGCAGTCCAACTCCGTGTATGGTATCAACGAGACAGGCCGTGAAGCGACGGTAGTTCTCTTTTCCGGAGAATAGCTACATCTATCGCGCAGTGAGGGAGTAGCCTCAAATAGGTCACGTACAGCAATACGTATCATCGGGAAAATGATACTGAGGATTATTTTCGCAATAGCAGATATGGTGTTGTTATTACGTCAGATCCAAGATGTACGGAATTTACCAGCATTTAGAATATCTGCAGCTGATACTTCAGCAATGTCGGGTTTTGCACGATCTTTACGTATTCATTTCATTGCTCCATCTACCGATGAAATCTCCATACATGGGATCGAATTCCGCAGCACGTTTTTTGAATACGAACATTTTTACTAACTCAGATCTTAACGGAATACCTGCTTATATAAAGACATAACAAGATAAAAATTGTAAATTTGATCTTATGTTGTTATTATAAACTTACTAATTTTCTTTAATTAAGACAATTCTACCTTAAACATTTATATTTAATTAGTACAAAACTAAATTCTTCCTTGTTACACACGTTAGAAGTTTGAGAACCATTTTAAGTTAAACTTTACATATTTATTTTCAAGGCAAAGTTGTTTTTGTCAGTCTTTATTTCCAAAACTAATAATAGTATGACCACTTAACTGATCGTTTACGATTGTCTAAAAATTACTACGAGTTTTGTTGAAATGCCTTTGCAATGATGTCAATATAAATTATTCCACAGGTTTCAATATCAATCAAACACATAAAAGCATTTAAGAGAGCATAAGCGTTACTTTGTAAAGTAGTGAAAGGCAACTTGTTTGATTAATGAAAGGTTAAATATTAAAAACATGTTTTGACTATCTAATTATTATTTTGTTGTTATTTTTATTGTAGTAGTAAACTGCTCAACAGAAATATTAGCAGAACAAAAGGCAGATTTGCAATAGTAAGATAAAGAAAATTAGTTTGATAAAGATTTATTTAAATATTCTTGAGGTTCTGTTATTTATAAAAAACAGATGAAAAACAACAAAACTATCAATTTAAAGCTGTTAAAAACAGTATTGAAAATACACAATACCTATATCAATCCTATTCTAAACGATTCGAATTAGAAATTATAATTGAATATATCCTAGGACTTTTTTTTCACAATATACTTTCTAACATCCCATCGTTTGAACATATTTTTTGTGAAGAAGCTGCCCCTTTTTGTCACTCCCAGGATTTGCTGGAATCGAGTCACCAAAAAAGAGGCATCGTTCTTATAATTGTATGTTGTAAAACGTTGTGTATAACGTGAGTACAATGGAGTCTAGAATTATTACTACATAGAATTATTATATCACGCAAGGTTCATGGTTTCATCTTCTAAACATGACTAATTAGTTGTTATTACATAGTGAACTGTCATTAATTGCATTGTATGTTCGACCCTCAATCAAGGTCTTCTCCAGCTTCTGTTCTAAACTGCTATTAACTTTTCAGTTATGACTTTTTTTTTATACATCTACTTTTGTTTCTACATTAACTTATGTTTTTAATAAATAATATTTTATCACAGCACTATGAAGCCCAGGACACATTATCAAATAATTTGATCAAACTTGACTATCAGTCTAGAATGATGACGTCAAAACTGACAAACTCAAATTTGTATCAAACTGGGTGGTCACACTGTAATACATAATTTGTTCAAACTGTGAGGTTAGGATACTGTGTTTATAAAACAAAAGGTATGATTTGTTTAATTTTGCAAAGTTAAGACATTGATATTAATTTATTATTATTGTTGTTCTTTAATAATATAATAATTCATTTTAATATCTGTGTATACAAACACCAGGTGAGTTGGTATTATTTTGTAAAAATTAACAAAAAAAAAAACGGTAGTAGCTGTTTCAACATTAAGATAGCACTGAAGCAGAATGAAAATAAAAAAAAAGCAAAACAAAGACGAATAACCGGCTATAACCTATTTGGCTTCGCGCCTGCTTTACTATTTTCAAATTTAGCTAATCACGTAAGCCATCGCATCAAACTGACTGATGAACTTAGAAACGCCTCTAAAACTTAGAAAATTTGACCAAACTAAAGGTATGACGTCATCGTTTCAGACTGATAATCAAGTTTGATCAAACTGACTGATAGTGTGACATGGGTTTTATATAGGATGTAAGAAACACGCTATTGTATGTTTAACTATGTAAACTGTACAGGGTGTTTTAAAACTTTAACTTATATTGCCTTATCTGTAAGAATATAAAACAAATAGTTTACAAAAGTTGTACAGGAGCAGCTTCAGTGTAATCTAAAATTGTAAAACTCTGTATAGTTTGATAATTCTAATCTTCTATTCAATGTTGATTCGTAACAATGTAGATATAACTTTTCAAATTTGGAATTTTCCAAGATGCGCCAATTTTGTCTAGGTGTAACAATAGAAACATGTTTACTTTAATTTTAATTTTCTACAAATCAACTTTAAATGTTTTCCGCCGTAATTATCTATTTAATTTACAACTACATCCTTTTGTATTTAAAGTAGTTGAAAAAAATTTTTGCCAGCCGTCTTTCAATACGGAACACTGTATCAATTATATCTTTTCTAAAGGATGTGAACGGGATTTAACTTAACCATGATTATTTCTGCTGCAAAATAACAGAGATCGGCATACACTATACATTTTCTCAAACAGTGGGAAATAGATCTGGATTTGGGGAGGGGAAAACGCAATGTCTGGTAGTGAAAACGGAGATTTGTCTCTCAACTAATTAGGAGAAAGCTGAATTCTGGCATATATTTAGATCACTCTTAGCACGAGTATTTTTCCAAAAGTTTGCAAAATATCTCCCGTTTGCTTCCTCCCTTAGGTTTGTTCGAGGCATTGAAATTACAGGTTCATCGTAATTGTCTTCTTTCCTGACAAATACTTTTTTTTTAATTTTATTCCTTAAAGAGTGATGGACATTTATATACAGGTAGTTACAGCGCAAAAGCGTTCTGGATCAAAAATGGGCTTTTGGTCAACATCTCTCGGTCTTGGTGCTCCAACATCTCCCAAATTTTGTCAACAACAAGTTTTATTTGCCTAAATATATAAAAATTGTCATAGGAACTAATATTTCTTATACCGAGTACACTTAAATTGATAGACTAACTTATAGTATTTCTATAGAATAGAATTTTGGATTAAACTGCAAGTTTCTAGGATTTAAGACCTTAGCAATTTTAATTAGAAATTCCAAAGCGCGATATGTCTATGACTCTTATTGCATAAAAAAGTTCCAAACTGGCTAGCAGAATATTTCTTTAGTCAGGTTTCAAAGCCAACTTTTATACCAAATGAGATGTAGTCAGTGACCTCTAGTATATAAAGCAAATAAAGCTACCGCGTCTTGAAATTCTGAAGTGAAACTCTAGGCTTGTAGGGCACGGGAAATTTACAGTTTAATTTAAAATTGAAATTTTAGCAAAATGCTCATTTATAAGAAACAAAAAAATAGTAGGAATTCGTATTTTCGAAGATTTACTGATGATTCTGAGTTAGAAAGATAATTTGCTTTTACAACCTACTAGTTCTTGCAATTTCGTGTCAACCTTTAATAGTAAATGTTTGTTTGTTTCAGATGCACACATTACCATACAAAACTAAGCTACAGGCACAATCCTGGAAAGGAACCATTAAGATCTTTAACAGTAGGAAACCTTATCCAACTCACTGCTGAAAGATATCCAGAACGAATGGCATTAATATCGAAACATCAAAATGACAGATTGACTTACCAAGAATTATTAGAAAAAGCAGACGAATTCGCTGCAGGTCTTCAATCTTTAGGTTTAAACAGAGGAGACAGAATTGGTGTCTGGGCTAGTAACATAACAGAATGGATAATTAGTATGTTCGCAATTCTTCGAGGAGGATACATTATAGTTGGTTTGAATCAAAAGTTCTTCATTGAGTAGATTTCATCAGAACTGTTCTTTTAGGTACCAATGCATATAAACTTCCAAACTCCAGAAATTGAATATTGTATCAACAAAGTAAGAGTAAAAGCACTCATTTGTCAACACAAAACAAAAGATTGTAATTTGTATGACCTACTAAAAACACTTGCTCCTGAATTAGAACGTAGTGATCCAGGAAAATTAAATTGTGATAAGATACCTTCCCTCTCTACCATAATTACTATTGGGGAGGAGAAATTGAAGTAAGCTTAAATAAATTTAAATATTGGAACAATGAAAAATTTCCTTATTTTTCCCATTATAGAGGAACGTATAACTTTAAAGAAATTCCAGAAAAGGCAACTCCAAATCTAGTTAAATCTATCAAGGAAAATCAGCATTTGGTACAACCTGATCATCCTTATAATATTCAATTTACTTCGGTAAGTAGTGTAATGTTTATGTTAAATTAGAAGTAAAAAGAACTAACACTAATAACTTAGATCTTTTATTCTAGGGTACTACAGGGAAACCAAAAGCTGCAATGATAAGTCACTTTCAAGTAGTTAATAATTCGTATTCAATTGGAAAACGATGTGAATTAGATACAAAATATCATTCAGTATGTGTACAATCACCGCTGTTTCACGGATTTGGTACATCTGTCACAACGTGTTCAGCTATTAACTTTGGGTCAACACTTGTTTTACCTTCTTCAACTTATAGTCCATTAGAAAATCTGAAAGCTATATCCGAGGAAAGGTACATCTGTTTTAATTTACGAATTTTATTTTTGTTTACAAGTATTTTGTAGGTGCACTGTAATCCATGGTACTCCAACAATGTATGTGGACTTAGTTAATATCCAGAAACAACTAAATTTGAAGTTAAATGCTGAAATTGCTTTAAGTGGTGGAGCTGTATGTTCACCACATCTCTTTAAACAAATGAAAGAAACTCTAAAATTAAAAAGGGTAAAGGTAAGAAAATCAAGTTTTGTATGAAAAGAGCCTTGTATGACAAATACAAATTTCAAGTATAGCCATAACTGTGATACCGCAGTTTCGTAGGGTAGTTCAGAAATAAATAATTTTTGAAATTAGATCAATGAAGTTATGTGAAAATCAGCTAAAGCTAATTCAACTTTGTTTGTTTAGTCAGGGTACGGTCTAACTGAAGCAACTGCGGTAATCTTTCAATCTCTACCAATAGATGAAGATGAATACAAAGCAACATCCACAGTTGGTTACATTGGAGATCATCTAGAAGTCAAAGTAGTCGATGATGACAACAATATCGTTCCAATAGGAACACCTGGAGAACTTTGTCTCAGGGGATATTCTGTAATGTTAGGTTATTGGGAAGAAGAAGAAAAGACCAAAGAAGTTCTGGGTGCTGATAGATGGATGAAAACAGGGTAAGAATATCTATCAGTATCTTAAGTATCATAATAAAAAATTACGTTTCTAGTGATCAATTTGTCCTCCAAGAAGATGGTTATGGTAGAATTGTAGGAAGACTAAAAGATTTAATAATAAGAGGTGGGACAAATATATACCCAAAAGAAATTGAAGATTTTTTAAATACACATCCAGAAATATTGGAAGCTCATGTAAGTGTATTTTATTTATCAGATCGAATATTTACAAGATTCTAAAATTTTAATTTTTCAGGTAATTGGTTTAAAACATGAAAGATTAGGGGAAGAAGTGTGCGCTTGTGTCAGATTAAAAGAAGGGGCGCAGTTAACACACGAGTCGTTAATAGAATTCTGTACAGGAAATATTGCAAAATATAAAATTCCTTCGAAGCTAGAAATAATGGACACATTACCAAAGACATTATCAGGAAAAATACAAAAGTATCTATTAAGGCAACAATTTGAAAAATAAAACAAAATAATTTAAACATTTTTAATAGAACCGATTACTATTTTATATTTTTACAAAGAATTTTAATTACTAGTAGGTTATTATTTGTTGTTTTTATTAGAATATTGAAAATACAAAAAATTATTTTTTCTACTTGTATTTAGTTTTTATAATTTGGACACCGACACTGGTCAGTTAGTTTCCCCAGCTTTCTTTACTAAAGAAGCGTACGCATGCTTACAGTTTGAAAGCTTCGACTTAAGTGATTGCGCTCGTCCTCATTCTGCATCGGTCAGAGCTAGAGTACAGACGTGCCACTAGCTCCTCTCCCCTACAGATTTCAACTGCACGAATCCAGAGTTCTCTCTGCGGTTCGTGTACTGAGCTACCACGCTACAACTGCGAGTGCTCCGGTGATCTCTCGCCGGTACGCGCAAAGACAAAAGAAGAAACGACAGCATCACTTCACGATGGCTAGACCAAACCTTGACGTTATTTGCGACCTGTTTACCCGCATCGGCCACGAGGCCGCCGACCGATACATGGCGGGGTTCCCGGGCTTTCGCTTGGAAGTGGAAGAAGATGTGAATGAGGAAGAATGGGCCGCCAAAAAGGGTGCCGATTATGGCGTGAGATCGCGCGTTGTCTACACAGCCAAGACTTCAGCCAGGGTTGCACCGGAAGAACACGCCACCGACGCCGCCGCCACCACCACCAACGCCGCCGCCACCACCACCGACGCCGCCGCCACCACCACCGACAACGGGAAGAAGATGTCGAAGAGGCAGCGGGCGAAGAAGAAGACTGCAAGAGAGCGTGCTCTCGTTGCCATCGCCACCCGCCTAGGAGTCACCACGGATGCACCCATCACCGCCGGCGCCGTTCCGGTAGGCGTAGACGCTGCTGCCCCCGGGCATTCACGCCGTGCGTCGACCGACCGCGATCCAACACCACCCGCTTCGCCTGCGCCGTCCTACGCAGAAGTGCTCCAACGACCGAGCAGCGCGATGACGTGCGCCTCGGCTGCCTCGGAGCACAGCATCAGGGACATCGACTCCGACACCGACGACGGCTTCCAAACCGTCGACGGAAGAACAAAGAGAAGACGCCGTGCCTCCCCTCAAGTAGAACCGCTTCCGGCCTCGACGGCTAATCGCTTCTCCGCGCTAGGTGCGGAAAGCGACACCGCACTGCGAGGAGGTCCTGTCGCGCGTCTCCAACGGGTACCCCCCATCGTCCTTCATTCGAAGGACAACTGGGTGGGTATTTCGAAGGAATTCGCACGGCGCAACCTGGTTGTCAAGAAGGCCAAAAACCTTCGAGACGGCATAATGGTGGCGCCGCAGACAGAGCGCGACTACAAGGGGATGAAGGAGGTCCTGGACCAGCTACAGGCATCATACCACGCGTACCAAACAACAGAAGAAAAGCCACTTAAAGTCGTGCTCCGCGGGATCCCGGAGCCTCTCAGCACAGACGAAGTGCAGGAGGCCCTCTCTTGTAGAGGCCTCCCTGTCACGTCTGTGTACAGAATGCGTCGCGGCCCAGAGCGCATCCCACTCCCGCTGGTCCTTGTCCTTTTGGACAAGAGTACCCCGGGAGCCAAGGATGTGTTCCAACTAAAGGACCTACTGGGCCTCAGGATAACGGTGGAGTCGCCGAGGAACAAAACCGCCGCAGGCCAGTGCTACCATAGCCAGAGGTTCGGGCACTCGCAGCGCTGCTGCAAGTCCCAGCCTCGGTGCGTCAAATGCGCAGGGGCGCATCACACGGCCACCTGCACCAAAACACGAGAAACGCCAGCCACCCGCGTCAACTGCGGAGGGCCGCATCCAGCGAACTATAAGGGGTGCCCTAGGCATCCCCGAGTAGCTAGCTCGCGGCCAGTTGAGGCACCTACCATCGCAGCCTCAAACCAGGATCGCACACCAACGCGATCACCTCCGCCGCAGCCAGGGCGCGCAACCCCTGCAGCCCGCGAAGACGCCGCACCAGCCGCAGCAGCAACGCCCGCCGGCATTACAAGCTGGCTCAACCTGCTGATGCGCCTGGACTTCACCAAGCTCGCCGAAGCAGCCAGGACACTGGGAAGAAAACTCTGCGAGGCCTCCGACCTCGCGGATATGCTGGCCGCCGCCGGCGCTTTCATTCAAAACGTCATGGCCATAATAGGGGCCCAAGAAAAACAAAGTCCACCATAGGGCCCGCTGCCTCACGCAGCATTCAAATCTCAACACAGTCCACTACTTACAAGACGAAGGATATAGGAGACCACGTCTCGGTGATCCGAAAACCCGGCAGTTCAACGTTCAACGTTGCGCTCGTCCCTTCTTACTTACAGAAATTCGACATGAAGGAACATGTTACGGCCTGCATTTCACATAGCAGCAATTCAGTATCTACAATTAGTGTTTATAACTTTAAATGTAAAGTAAAAATGCATCTCTATATCTTAGATTCTCATGATGTTTTGATTTCAAGCATGTATTTAACATAAAATCGACAAATTTCTCATTTCAATAAAAGAAATTGTTTAATATAAATTTAATAAGAGGAAATCAAAAAGTTAATTCTGACTACTAATATGAAGTATGTAACAAATTTCTCGTCCCCTAAAGCATGAGGAGTTGGATACACCAGAATAAATTTCTGATATCATCGGCTGTTTTGGGGGTGGGTAAGAGATAATAGAATAAACAATAAAACTCACAAGCTATTTGGGTGCACGCTATTAGTGCCATCAGTAAGAATGAACCCTATTTGGTTTCATAAGCACGAATAGTACCTGCCAATACCTCATCGAGGTATTCACGTTTCTATTCCATCATGCTCATTTAGTGGCTTTCCTTGTTGACAGAGGAAACATAAAATCGGAATTGGTATTTTACACTGAGTTCTTTAAAGAGCTTGAGATAGGAAATTGGAATCAGTGGAGCAAGATAGAGTTGTCCCCTACTAGAACGTCGGGAGGTAATGTCTATGAGATCATTAAGTGAAGCATCCAACCAGGTAAAGATAAATAAAGCGAGCATATTACAACTTGCAGGTAAATGTTAATGGTGGCATTAGATGCTCAACAATGACATTGTCTTTCCTTAATATTGTAAGAAGATTGATTTAATAGCACTGAAGTAAGATCACCATGTAAGTCATTTCAACATCAGCTCCAATTAAAGTATGCAGTTACAATAATTGCATAAATTATTTATGATACACAATCATATGTGTAAGCGCCCTAAGGTTGTGTTTTGTGTGAACCCGGCATTAGTTTTCTGTAACTATAATTAGAACGATCTTGCTCTATTTTATCATGGCAGTGAAATCTGTGATACATATTTTGAACTATTTAAAAGTAACTGCAAAATTTAGTATCTCCGACCGGTTTCCTACATCATTCTCCTATTATTCGTAAACGAAATACGAGTCTAAAGGTTGAAAACAAGGAATTATGTGACAATGGGGTAGATTAAAAAGCGTAATCACGTAATTATGTATGTCACTGTATAATTGTTTATGTTTATATCAAGTTCATCAAGTACATGTGGTTACTTGTTATGTTAATTTTTAGATCCTGAAAACATTTATGAAGTAGTTTGTTATCTAATCGAATAGAAATACTCGTGCAACTCAATAAGTACAAATAAAAGTCATTTATGATTTTATATAAATAAGTTGTACAATAACAATAAGTGAATATAATTTTAAAATGATGTTTTATGTTAAAGTTTTGAATCGTTCCGTGTTTAACAATGTTAAGTCGATTAGAAGGTACGCAGTAAAACGTGCTGTTACTATTTAATATTTTACACAAACGTCATTCTTATTGCTTTTCATGGATTTTCATGAAACTTCCTAAACACCTTGCTTTTTCAAAGAAAACGCAAGAAAATAATTATGGTATGTATAGCTCGTGTCATTTGCGTCATAAAAACCTGCATTTTACATATTGCATTCAATGCATGCAATAAGCCGGAAATATGTAAATCAAACTGTTGGACTTGTACTGAAATTCCCAAGTGAAATGTGTGTTGCGTGAGCATTAAATACTTCTAATCACGCCAGATCCATTCTATGCATTTGTATTTATCATATATCTATGTATTTATAATCTGCCATGTAGCACCTTCGTCACAAAAGAAATCGTTAATTTTAAACCCTTTTTTCATTTGTTTTTAATTTTTATTTAGCTCACTGAAACTGGTAAACTCCGGAATAACTCTTATTTCTCATTTGGCATGTACTTGATTATTTTACAATTTAAGTCACTCTGTAAAACAATATTTACTAGTTACATGCATATACACCGGGTGAGAAACAAAAGATTTCCCAATGGAATTATGTTTTCAGTACTACCTACTTGTGTAATATGCACTGGAATCTGAAGAAAAAAACGTCCAATGATAAGTTCGGGCACATGTGCTTTTCGTAAAGCTCAATTTCAAGTTGAATTTTTAGTTAAATCTAGGTTAGACCACTCCACTCATAGTAATAAAGGGCATCTTTACAGATTTTTGCTGTGGGCGTACAGAACTTAAAAAATCGAAATGTAGCTTTTGCCTATTTTGTGCTACTTTTATGCGAAAATGATAATTAGAAATTCTTTGAGGATACTGTAATTAAACGTAAGATTTCTATGAACTCATAGGTACTTTCAATAAGGAATTGTTTATTTTATTAAAATTCAGATACGGTCAATGTTGTACGTAAATTGTGAATATTCTGAATACGTTCTTGACGTTTCTGTTTAAATCTTTAAATTACCACTCAAAACCAACCTAAAAAATTGCCGCCCAACGTGGTATATCTAATTTGTTCTGATTTATTGTCATTTAATTAGCAAACTTGTCATTGTCATTCATTCGATAAATGTTTAAATTGGCTGAATGGTTCATTCAACTTTATTTTTGTTTTAAAGATTATTCGACTTATTGTTGAGATTTTGCCCTTTACTTTGAACTTGGGCTGTGTTCATAGTTTCCATTACCTTAGTTTTGGTTGAATAAAGCTTTCTGTTTTAGGTTACCATCTTTTGACTTGCCAAATGTCTGTGTGTTCTTTTTTATGTGATGTAGTCTGCTGCAAGAGATGTTTCAGAATTTATGTTAGATGACGCATCATTGCATGTACTCTACCGTATCAGTTATTTTGTGATCGTTAGATTAGCAAATTTCGTAGTTTGTATAGTTGATGACCTTGTTGTAGTGTCTTATTAAATGTACATAATCTGACTGGTTTACTATAGAATAAATTTTCGATTTGTGTTTTGTTTTTAATTTATACGTTTCCTTTCGTTGGCTTGGATTAAAGTATTTGGGGTACTGTTTTGCTACGAAATGGCCAGCTTTGCATTTACTATTGTCCATTGTCCATTATCACATCATTTAGATGCTGTTTATCTCATATGGCAGACAAGAGAGCAAGCAAACCTCAACATTTGTTGTAGATGTTGAACAGTTGTTCATGCATGTAGAAAATATTTATGTTTTATCTTAGTGCCAGGGTTGGTCACCATGCCGTTTTATTGAAATCAGTGTTTTGTAGCTTACTTTGTTTAATTATTATTGATGGTTTCTTTTGGCTACTAGAATCTAATGACAAATCTGAAGTGGAAACTCTGAGGACATATGGTCTTCTTAATCGATCAATTATTTTTGATTTTGACCAAAATATTCCTTTTTATACACCCCATGTTTAATACTACCAATAATAAGACTCCTTCCTTCTCAAGTTTTGAAAGCCTTTCACCCGTTAAATAATGGAGAACGAGCCGGTCAAACTGTCCATCAACACTTGATCGAATTCTTGTCTATAGGCGTCCATCAGTAAGGTAAGCAATTGAATTTTTAAAAGATATCAAATTGGAACTAAGAAGTTTTGTTCTACGAAATATTTTACAGACCCACCAAAACGAGTCTTTCACTTTTCAAGATTCTTTCGCTAGAGGTTGCGGAAAAATGGCCAAAATCCTATTGTAAAGAGTTTTTCTTGATTTGCCAAGCAAAAGTTTTGTGGTGGAAAATAAGAGATGATCGCAGATTTTAGGCATTTTCAAAAAAAATAGCAAAAGATATCAAACATCCACCAATCGCCACAAGATGCGAATATTTGTTAGGTAAAACTCTCTAAACAAGATTAGCGGGGATGTAGTTTGGTTCTCTTTTGTTTGTCCACCCCCACTCCGGCATTTAAGGAAAGTTGCCTTTTTTCTTATCTCTGGAACAAAACGTCCGATCGAAATCAAACTTTTTTTGTGGTGAACGGTAGTTAATGACTGAACACATAAACTTGGTCCAAAAGATAATCGATTGTCTTTTCTTCAATCCATTTTGAAAAATTCAATTTTGACGGTTTTTCATTCCGGCATTCTGCAACGTTTTTTTCTTTCACATTGAAGTATTAGCTATAAAAAAGACTGTCTTGAAGGTACCTGGAAAACGACCAAGAACCAGAGAAACACAACCGTTTTAAAACAATTAAAGCGTGGTAAACTGTGTCTAGCGATAGACTGTCACGCCTTGAACACGAATTTAAAAGAGAAAGTTCTGAGAATCAAACTGTAAATGTTCTGTATACACATTGGCTATTTCTGGTTCTATGATGGTGTGGGTCATCTGACTCTCCTAATCGGAATTTTGAAATTAGCGATATATCACGTGACAATGACCTTTGTCTGAAAAACTGTAAAATCCTACTTTTATCATCCAATAAATGAAAAAGTGGAAGAAGAATGGAAAATACAGAGAGTAACGTTGTTGGACAAAGAACTGTCCATATTTCTTTTCTTCATTGTTGTGAGATCTTAATGAAGATAAACTTTAGAAAATAAATCAGTGCGAGCCCTGTCTGAGTTTTGCGTTAGAAAGCTTACATCGACAAGGTTTCGTTGATTTAAATTGAACACGACGTGCGTGCTATACCAAGCCACAAGTGTGGTTAGCATGCACAGTGAGAATATCAAGTCACCGAATAAAATGCTTATTATAATACCTTTCTTATTTTGAAGTGTCTGATGGGTTTGGACTTTATAGATACTTAATTTGGTTGTAAGGGTTCCACAATTTACCAAATTGTGGTTGATCATACCTTTCTTTAGTACTGTTTAGTATATTTGTTCTTTGTAACATTCTCTTTTGAATGGGGAGATGTTAAGTACGAGTAAATAAATTTACTAAAATTCAAATACTGTCAATATTACGGGACCATCATCCAGTTGTTTCAATTTTTAAATAATCCCTAAAAATTACCGTAAATGTATTTTTCATTATTATTATTAGACAAACTGTAAAGTTTTGAGTATGCCGTCACTTTTAATTACCAGTCAGTTGTTTACTAAGTTATATGAAAATTCATGAGTTGAAAGTTACATAACCTGATCTTGTTAGAAAATACTATCTCGATAATTAAATTAATTTTAGTTTAAGAAAGTATTCAAAATTAAGTTATATCCATCATATTGGAAAAGAGCCTTTAAGATCATTAACACTTGGAAAAGTTTATGAAAACACTGCAAATAAATATCCAGAGAGAGAAGCAATAATATCCTTAGAACAAAGGAAGCGGTTGAATTATCAAGAGTTTTTGGAACAAGCTGATAAATTAGCTGCGGGTTTACTAGCTATAGGTTTGGAAAATGGAGATCGCGTAGGCCTTTGGGCCCCTAATTTGATAGAATGGCAAATTATTAACATTGCGTGTGCACGAGTTGGATTAATTGTGGTAAGTTTTGACTGTCTTTTTATACTATTTATAAATTTTTTTCTCGAACTAGCTCTAAAACACACGTTATCTTCGTTGTAGGTTGCCTTAAATCCAGCATACCAGGCTTCAGAGTTAGAATATTGCATAAACAAAGTCGGGATGAAAGCGATTGTGTGTCCTGATAAAATTAAAAAGGTGAATTTTTATGAGATCTTAAATCAAGTTTCTGAAGAAGTACAGAAGTGTGATCCTGGAAAATTAAAATGTAAGAAAGTTCCATCTTTGAAAAGTGTTATTCTGATATCCAACGAGGCAGTTAAGTGAGTTTACTTTTTGTACAAAATATTATTAGTAATCAGAATTAAGGCTAGATGTCAGGACACTTTATCTTACTTACTCTGATATTGCAGTATTGTTGGGTTTCATTTAAAATATTCTTTACAGGGGCACTTACAATTATAACGAAATTCTGGATTTGGGAGATGAGAATTCAACTAGGAGAATAAAAGAAAATCAAGATAAAATACAAGCTGACAGTGCTGTAAACATTCAATTTACCTCAGTGAGTTGCACATAATAATTAGATGTAGGGATCTCCAGACAGCCTAGGATATGAATTTTATAGCTCTAGTGCCAACTACCAATAGGTTCAAAGTGTAGGCTACAAAGCGAAGAAATTGTCAGAATTTAGAGGACTTTTCCTCACTGTGTATAAAAATAAAAGTCATTTTTTTAAATTGTTGCTTGTGAATCGTTTTGCATTTATTCAAAAAATAAATGTAAACGTAAAAAATGTTTTTGTTTTTAGGGGACCACTGGAAAACCAAAAGCAGCAATCTTAACTCATTTCAATGTAGTCAATAATTCTTTTGCTATAGGAAAACGCAACGAACTAGACAAAAAGCATCATAAGATATGTGTTCAAGTTCCATTTTTCCATGCATTTGGATATACTATAACGTTTGGTGCTGCTATTAATTTTGGAGCAAGTTTAGTCATTCCTTCTTCATTTTATAGTCCAAGTGAAAACTTAAGAGCAGCCAAAGAAGAAAAGTAAGTTTGAATAGAATTGTTAATAAAAGATTTTAAGTTTCTTTTTTATAGATGTACAATAATCCATGGCACTCCAACCATGTATGTAGATTTAGTCAACATGCAGAAACAAAAACAAGAATCAATCAATCCTGAAATAGCTGTTTCTGGTGGATCACCATGCTCACCACAACTCTTCAGACAGATGAAAGATATTCTAAAAGTGAAAAAAGTCAAGGTATTATAACTTAAAACGTCAGGTAATTCAAGAAAATCTGCAATAAAAAACTTTTTTAGTCTGTTTATGGATTGACAGAAACTACTGCTGTGTGTTTTCATTCACTGCCTGTTGACGAAGATGAAAACAAGGCAACTGAGACTGTTGGACATCTAAGTGACCATTTAGAAGCTAAAGTGGTTGATGCGAAGGGATGTATTGTTCCGTTTGGAACTCCCGGTGAATTATACGTACGTGGCTATACTACTATGTTAGGTTATTGGGACGATGAGAAGAAAACAAAAGAAACAATCACTGATGATCACTGGTTGCAAACAGGGTAACACTTTCTTTTGTCTATTCATTCTTTTATTTTATAACAATTTGTCCTTGTTAGTTTTTTCATTTTTCAACTAAAATTGTTTTTGTAGAGATCAATTTATTCTTCAAGAAGATGGTTATGGTAAAATAGTGGGAAGATTAAAAGATATGATAATAAGAGGTGGTGAAAACATATACCCGAAAGAAATTGAAGATTTCTTAAATACGCATCCAGATATACTAGAAACTCAGGTGAGTAAAGAAATCTATTATAAAAGGTGTTGCCACTTTACATTTTGTTGATCCGTAGGTGATTGGTCTACCTCATGAAAGATTAGGAGAAGAAGTATGTGCATGTATTAGAATAAGAGAAAATTCAAAACTAACAAAGGAATCATTAATGGAATTTTGTAAAGGAAAAATTGCACATTTTAAAATTCCTAGTCAATTAGAGATTGTAGATAATTTTCCCAAAACACAATCAGGGAAAGTACAAAAGCATTTATTAAGAAAACAGTTTGAAAAGCAAAAATGATTATTTCAATACCTTGTGATAATTATTCTTGATTCAATTGATTTAATAAAAAAGTTTAATCCTAAACAATACCTAATGATGTTTATTACGTATACCTGTGGGGCCAAACGATTTTAGACAATCCACAATATGGCATAGATAAATGATTACTTTTACTGTCAACATCTTATCAAATCTTGCCAAATTATTGTCCTTCTAAAGTATGACCAGCTGTAAACTTGAATGAGTTATAATAAGAATGGCCAACAAGTAGTTCGTGCTAACAATATTAAATCAGAAGTCGTTTATAGGTGCCACTTCTCATTGGTTCCTCTATCATCATGATATGGAAGCCCAATAAATCACACTCCCGTTCTCCTTCTTACAGGCCCATAGTGCTTATCGCCATGAGTCTTCTAAAAACTATTTCGCTGATGACTTATTCAATTTCTATTAGACGAAAACAAAATTTGGGACTATTAGTTTGACTGTTTTCTTCTGACGTCAGCACTGACTAGAACTTCATCTGCTGTATCATCGTCATGCTTCTTAGCAAACAAGGTCTGGCACTAAGGATTTTGCGTAATGCTCATTAACACCTTAATATGAGTGTATGGCTTTGGTTGAAAGCTTAGTTCTGGTGGTGGAAAATAAGAACTAATTAAGACTAGAAGTGTAAAGGCTTTCATTTCCAATTCTCTCTTCTTCCTTAAAGATCAAAGATCCGCTCAATCTTTGCTTAAAAACCCACCTGCTCTATCACAGCCCTTCGCAGTCTAATGAAGCAGCTCCAGAGCGAAACAGATTTTTGACTTGAACCGCTTTTATACCTCTGGAGGTATTTGTAACCGGGTCGGAACACTTTGGTAGATGCACATCAAGGTTTCACATAGTAATATGAAGGAGGTCGAACAGGACGTCAGAGTGTATAATTTAAAAAGGCCTTCACACTCCTACAGAGAATTTCTCAAGCAAAACTGAAGAATGTTCCAATCTCTATCCTCCAAAATAAAGATAACTGGTTTCTTTGAAGACATCATGCGGTTTTGCACTATCAGAAGACAACAACTAGTTCTTGTAGTGGCCACCAGTTTTTTCGAAACAATGAACGACGGCGATGATTTTTGTTTCCGTTGCGTCGGTTCTATCTTATCCCGAGCAATGCTTCTTACTTTCTCCACTTTAAGTTGTAGGTATCTTACTTTTTGGCCATGCTTGTTCTGTCAGAGTTTTTCTTTATTTCATCTTGGTCGTGCTCGTATCATTCTCGTAACTTATTCCTTCTGGTCGTTTTTACACTGTAATCAAGGTAGTGATTGTTCTCCATCAAACTATGCATGGTATTGCACGTATTGCATTCTAATCTGACAATTTGATTGTTCAGTTTTGCCAACTAATAGAATATTGAGTGCAATTCGGTGTAGTTTGCAATTTGATAGAATAGATTGCTTCTTTATGTTTCTGTTTCATAGCCTTCTGCATGAATTATTTTAACGTTTTCTGCCTGGCCTAGCATGTTATTACTTACCATTATACCATAACTTCTTAGAAACTGAAATTTCTAATTTGCCAGGTAATGTTTTACAAACAGAAGCAACCTTGTTGGTCATGATTTCATAGATCTATATGTATATTTAGAATATTTAAAATAACATTTATCTACATACAAAAAATTGTGCATATGCGATAAGATTGTCACTGTTTAATAATCTCTAATCCTAATAAAATTGCTAAGAGAGTTATATACCAATATTTCAGTTTCAGAATACCAAAAATCGATGTTACCGTTATTAAAAAACACATTAACGTAGATATGATGATTTGTTTTGCAACTGTCATTACCTTCCTGTCTCAAAAATATCAGGAAACGTTACTTTACCTGCCTAGGCAAGAAAATTTGCAAGAACCAATTTGTAGGGCAGTTTGGTAGGGAAATTGGGGGTGACTACACACGACGAGCGTTTTAAAATAATCATGGCTCCTTCAAAACGCCAAAAAGTAGGCATAGTCTTACTAGCTTTATCTGAGCGGAAGACAAAGTAATTCTTCCTCTCTGTTGTTGTTTATTTGGTTCTTTTTTCTTAGATACGTTTTAGATACTGTAGATACCAAAAGCTATGCTACAAAATCATGCAAAAGTTAACTTTTTATAAATTTTCTATGGTCGACGAAAAAAACATACGTGAAACTCTGGAAGAAAGCGTCTTTTATTCACTCGTGGGAAAAAACTATCACTTTCTTCCCTTGTAACACAAATAACTATTATTTTATGATTAACTCATAAAAAGCTATTTAATAATTAAAAACCGTGGGACGGCTAGTAGACACCCTGTATATTCCGATGCTAACAGAATAAACGCATGATGGTAAAACATTCAAGGTGACAGTATGACGTTTATAGATAACACTCCTATACATTTTTGTAAAAAGTAAGATATAATGCTAATTCAGTCTTTTAACTTGCTTGTGTTTATCATTCAATGAATTCAGCTTTTAAAGATGCCATAAATAATAAAGAAATTAATGTCTTAATATCACTTCATTGAAATTCTAACCTTGAATAATGATAAAATTGAAAATTGTAATTAACGATTATTTTAGTAAAGAAGCAAACACTATCAAGTTTTATTTTTTTTTAAATAAACACGTATAGTACGAGGAAACAGAATTCCTCGGCCTTTCTCGAACACGTTACCAACGAGATAAGAATTTCATAATTACTTTTTGATAAAGTCTTAAGCGCGCGATTATAATTAAATACAAATGAATAAATAAAGAAGATTAACGTGACGTTTTTGAATAATTTCAAAACGGTATAAGCTTAAATAAAAATTATTAGCAAGCGAGCAATTATGATTAAGTATAAATGAATAAATATGTCAAAGTTTAAACTGCTTGAACTTTAACGTCAGCTTTCAGAAATTTGAAAATGTTTAGGGATTTCAGATAAAGCAAGTTTTTGCAAAAGTCTTTTTAAATACTGGATGAAGGTGTATATTAAAAATTTGAAAATATTGTTAAAAATATGGCGTAACTTGATGTTTAGGACTTACTGATTGATTGTTCAAAATTTAAAATCAACAGAAATTTTTAGTTAATTAAAATGGCGAAAGGCGAGAAAATTTTAAAATACTAAATCTTTAACGCCATCTTTCATAATTTGTTAAATTTTAAAGGTGAAATATTTTAAAACAATTATTAAAAAAACAATTTGTGACAGCAAAAAGTTTTCATGTGTAAATATTAATTAATTACAAACCTTTGTTTAGAAAGTTTTCAATGGGAAAATTAAAAAAAACTTATTGAAAAAGCAATTTGTGACAGAAAAAGTTTACCCGTGTCGATAGTAATTAATTACAATCAAAGATGATTACAGAAATTTGTTTACTTAGACAGAAAAGGCAGCGAGAATTTTAAATCTAAAACTGAAATTTGGAAGCAGCGCGCGCAGGGCCATTTTTGAAAAAATAATAATATAAAAAGTGTTGTTTGGTAAATTCTTCTGTAGATGAAATAAATAAAACAGTTTTTAATAATATTTGTATTTTATTTCCTACGTGTTATTAAAATGTTTACGCCAAGATTTTTGAAAGTTGAAATAGGAACGTTTATTACAATGATTGTTATTATGTTTATTAAAAAGAAATTTTTTAAAAAGAAAATATTATATCCGACTTCAAAAAGTCATAATGGGCAATTAGCCTAATAAGTAGTTGCTGTTAATGAGTAATTAGCATATTGAATAATTATGTTAATGAGTAATTAATAAGTAAATAGGTAATTAACAATCACCTCAGGAAAAAATTTAGTTTTTCGAAGTTATTTCTTATGAGATTTTGGTCCAATATCGATATAGTTATACTACTAACAACTAACACTTATATCTAACTTATAAAATAACTTTTGTTTTTACCTGGAAAATAATCGTTTATTGCTGACTTTAAATCTTCATTGTCCATAAAATAAAAAAATAATCTGAAGGGGCTAGGTCTGGACTATATTGGGGATGATTAACTTCCTCGAATTCACATTCACGAATGGCGGCTCGTGCAATTTGCGATTTATGAACTGAGGCATTCACATGTTTGTAAATTAAATAATAGTTGAGCATAATATTCCCTTGTTATAGTCCCAGCTTCTATATTCTGTTCACGATGTTTCTGGGTCGTAACAAGCCATGCTTTCATTTTGTTAGGCTGGGAGTTTTTCCTTTCTTTTTGAAAATTGTCGTACCTGCGGCTGCATTTGGCACCGTTACACGATCAAAAATTTTGCAGAAACGTTTAATACCGATTAGTTTTGTTTTGTTAAAAAAAAATCAAGTTTTCCTTATATCTACAGATTTACAAAAAAAAGACAACATTGTGAGGTTAAACTCTCATAAAATCAACCTTAAAGCACATTAAGCGTCAATAAAATTTTACAAGCCGAGTTAATAGATAAACAATTTTGCTTCCAAAGCACATACGATTTCCCCCTAGTTTTCTTTCAAATAAGAAAGGTTAAGGAATTCTGGTGCTCTCCTTGTAGGAACTATCGAATTTCTACTTTTGGTTAATTTTTCCTAATACAAGATTTAAAAAGGATGTAATTAAAAACAAATATTCGTTAATAAGTAACAGTGGTGTACAAAAATAAAAAATTGTGTACATATTAGACAACCATTACCTACAAGGGCGCCTTTAAAATAAGCTTATCTACTCATAGTCAGTTTACTGTGTACATGTATACTATGTAAAGTTTGCAGTATAAAGAATAACCTGACTTTCGTCAGCGAACCTTGTCAACACACGTTGTCAAGAAACTTTGTCAACGAACCTTGTCATGAAATCTTCTAGGCAGCGAACCTTGTCAGTAGACCTTGTCAACAAACCTCGCCAACAAACCTGGTCAGCGAATCTCGTCACCGAACCTCAACGACGAATCTTGTTAAGGAACCACGTCAGCGAACCTGCTAATCTAACCTCGTGAGGAAGTCGGTTCAGGTTGAGTATCAACTCAAACTACTAACTCCAACCACCAAATCTATAACTATTTAGCGGTTCCTGATAGTGTGGAACTCGAAATCACCAAAATTATTTATACAGTACTGAAATCAGTATATTGGAATCTCTAAAGCATGATTGCAACCTTCTTTTGCGGGAGAAGTAATACTCAGAATGCTTAGAACTGCAAGGGAATATCAGTTATAAAAGACCAATAAAGATAGTAGCAAAACTTGTTCAATATGTTTTTGGCCTTTTTTGCACGAACTTAAAAACTTATTACTAAAAGAGATTGTCACAGATATAAATACTATACAATTTTAAAGGTTGGCCAAATAACACATGGGCTGAAAAGTCCCAGGCCTAACAAAGAAAACACGTTTTTTTTTGTTCAAAATTAGCTTTATTCATCAACGTAATTTCCATCAAGGACAACGCAATCATTCCAGCGCCGCTCTAACATTTCAATACCACTTTTGTAGGACGATTTATCTTTTGCCTCAAAATAGGTCTCAGTTTCAGCGATAACCTCTTCATTCGAGCGAAATTTCTTACCGGCAAGCATTTTTTTAGGTCTGCGAACAGCCAGTAGCCCCTGGGAGCCAAATCTGGCGAATACGGTGGATGTAAGAGCAATTCGAAGTTCAATTCATGTAGTTTTGCCATTGTTTTGATTGACTTGTGACACGGTACGTTGTCTTGATGAAACAAAATTTTTTTCTTTGCCATATGCGGTCGTTTCTTTGCAATGTCGGCCTTCAAACGCTCCAATAACGCTATATAATATCCACTGTTGATGGTATTTCCCTTCTCAAGATAGTCGATGAATATTACACCACGCACATCCCAAAATACCGAGGCCATAACCTTTCCAGCCGATTGTTGTGCTTTCGGTCGCTTTGGACGAGGTTCACCAGTTGCTGTCCACTCAGATGACGATCGTTTTGATTCCGGAGTGAAGTGATGGATCCATGTTTCATCCATTGTCACATATCGACGGAAAAATTCCGGTTTGTTACGTTTAAACATGGCCAAACACTGCTCAGAAACATCAACACGTTCTTGATTTTGGTGAACAGTGAGCAAACGCGACACCTACTTTGAGCAGAGCTTTCTCATAGTCAAATGCTCATGCAATATAAAGCCAACACGTTCTTTTGATATCTTTACGATGTCAGCTAACTCACGCAACTTCACTTTTCGATCATTCAAAACGATTTTGTGGATTTTTTTGATGTTTTCTGGTGTTACCGCCTCATTTGGACGTCCACTGCGTTCTGCATCATCGGTGTCTCTACGACCACGTTTGAAGTTAGCAAACCAACGTTTTATTGTTGTTTCTGATGGAGCGGAGTCTCCATAACACTTTTCAAGCCATTACTTTGCTTGAACGGTATTTTTTCCCATCAAGAAGCAGTGTAAAATTAAAACACGAAATTGTTTTTGATCCATTGTTTTGAAAATAACAAAAGTAGCGTCACTCTTAGCACAATAACTCACAAAATAATGAATAGAATATCATGAAATTTTAACAGCTGTCTTTTGAAGGTTAGTACTAACTGAAAAAGCGGTGAATGCAATAGAACTAGCGCCATCTATTTGTTAGGCCTGGGACTTTTCAGCCTATGTGTTAGTTATAGAATTCTTCAGGATGAGGAGAAAGGTCTACACAGGGTGATTCTGAAATAGTTGACTAAAATCTGGAATTAGCTTAAACTCGTTATAAGATTGAAAAAAGTTCCTATAAAATACGTCCTAAAGTGCGCCGTTTCTGGGATACTGAGTGACAAAGTCTCAATCAAAAGTTCTTGTTTTTTCAATATTTAGAAAACAACATCCAACAGTGATATGAGATTCTTTACGTTGCCGTTGTTGTTACTAAGTATAAGGCGCTCACTATTCTACAAATTCTCTTCATGATTACCAAGGCGGAGATTAAGGGAGCAAAAAGATATTCGAGAAAAAATATGTCACACCATCAATTTATCAGAAAAAACTTCTCTTTACTTGTAGAATCTTTGATATCTAGGGATATCAGAACTTAAAAGCTAGTAATTTAGTTTTTCCCAGTATTCTGAGAATTACATGCAATATTCAGACGGAATCGTTTGTATTCTTGTTAGAAGGAAACGTCTATTTTTCTTGTAGAATTTATTTCTACCAATAGTGGGTGTTTAAGAGGATGTTCAACATTGATACCCTGTATAGTGCCAAGAGTGTGAAATTTAAGGATAACTGAATAAAATCTGTTTTTATAGTTCTTGCTATTGCCACACCTTCCAAAATCCAAATCAAATAATTTGAGCAGATTTTTTAAAAGAATAATAACTAGATATAACAAACAATAGTCGCTGCAATGGGCAGTTGCATATGTAGAAATAATGTTTATAGTAAGCTATCAGTAGATAATATTTTTCTAAAAAAATTTATTTTTTGAAATTTTATTTCATGTTATATTATTATTAATTTATTATATTTCTGAAACACTTCTTTCATAAAAGTTGACGATCACAATTTATGCATTGAGATAACACTTAATTGGCCATGAAGTACACTTTTTTGTTTTAATTACCGATGAAACTTATTATTACTGAAAGATAGTAGTATAGCATATACAGCATGAAGTTTAATTGAGCCATTAAGTATACATTTTCTTTTAATTACCGATGACATTCATTATTATTAAAAGATAGTATTATAGCATATGCGACTTCATGCAGTTTAGTTTGGGCGGCAGATAAAATATTGCAGAGACAACAATTTCTTCTTGATATATTAACAAAATCATAATAATATCAAATACAGAAAGGTTGAACAATACCAAGTTGTGCTTCTTGTGAAAAGTCTCATTAAGATGACGAGTCCTCCAAGATTGAGTTATTTCCATAACGTTGGAAAAGATCCATTAAGAGCTCTTACTATAGGATATCTTTTAGAAATCACCGCTGATAAATATCCAAACCAAGAAGCCATCATATCCGCCGAACAGAATCAACGATTAACATATCAAGAATTAATCGAAGCTGCCGACAAATTTGCTGCAGGTCTAAATGCTCTCGGAATAAAAAAAGGTGATAGGTTAGGTATTTGGGCGCCTAATTTGGTAGAATGGTACGTTATTTATCTGGCTTGTGCAAGAGCAGGAATCTTAATGGTAATCAATTAAAAAATATTTTACATAAAATTATTTTTGATTATTTATTTAAATTTCCAGGTTGCCATAAATCCAGGAAGTCAAGCCCAAGAAATTGAGTTTTGCATCAATAAAGTTGGTATAAAAATTATAGTGTGTCCGTATAAAGGAAAATATCAAAATTATTATGACATTCTAAGCAAAATAATACCAGAGTTAAAATCCGTCGAAACGAGGAAAATAGCTAATGATCAAGTATCATCGCTTGAACGTATTGTGATAATTTCCGAAGAAAAATTAGGGTAAGATCATTTTTACCAGTAAAACAATCATTTCTTACTAAAGTTTTGGCCGCAACGCCAATACAAATTCTCTACATAAACAGTCAAAATCTGTGGTGAAAGCAAAACTATCATATCTGATCTGACATGGCTGTGCCGACAGATCCTGGTTGACATGGTTAGGGTAGTCCGAGTTTGCAACACTCGGATTCATCACCACTCAAAACGCTAGGAAACCAGCGCAATCTACGAAGAAATGGATAATACAAGAGAGAAGGTACTTAAAAGTCAAATTTAGTACTGGGAGACAAAACTGAACCGGTGATCTAATGGTTATTGGAGTGTTTCCTAAGATGTCTTCCAGGTCTTAGAAGAAGGTTCCTCGTAAATGCTTGAATTGATTTTTGATGTTTCCTAAAGACAGATCTGAAAATGCCCTTAAAAGATATTCAAGGCGTGCATATCTCGTGAAAGAGAGGATTATTCCAAGCCCACAAATCATTCGCAAAGTGTAGAAATTTTCCTTCGAGTAAAGTAGTTTTACTTGCCAGGTTTGAAACAGACACTAACAGAATAGTATTGCTTCTCTACTAAACGGTGTCAAAGCTACAATATCACTGCGTGTATCAGAGTGGGCAGATGATTTCTCGTTGTAATAAGTTGGCTGGCTTTTTCAATGTTAATTCTTCCGTTTATAAACAAAAGAATTTGCAGAAGTTCTTTCATTTATCTATTCTAAGAGTTCTGTAATCTTGCCCTTGTTTATTTATTTATTTATCTTGGTCTGTTATTTATATTTTTCAACGAATTCCGAAGGAGTCGTTACTGAATTTGCGAAGTCTGTCTGTCTGTCTGCCCGCATTTTTTTTAAATTTTGAAATTTTGACTTCAGATTTGGGTTTTACATCAAAAACTTAAGACGACAACTCTTCGGGAACATAGTCAAAATGGCCGCCAAAATTTGAAAAAGTAACAAAACGGAGTTCGTTGTGGTTATGCTTTGCATTCCCAGATGTTTTATTTTATTATTGTTTTTCTATTTGTTGTTCTTTTTCTTCTGGCCCTTTTAATTTAATTAGTAATTTTTTTTGATTTATTTATTTGAAAGAAAGCAAAACAATTGTTTAAAAAAAGAGAGAGAAAGTGGAGAAAGGATGGTGGTGCTGTTGGAGCTGGATTGTAAAGGCTGCTGAGCTGGCTAAGTAAACTCAAAATACTGAACTCACCCTGGCGAGTTTATTGATCTGGGTCAAAGAACGCTGAGGATGAAGCCGTGGATCAGTCAATGGGATCTTTCCGTCGGTAACAGACGTTCTGCTTAGTTCTGCCCAATCGAAAGATTTTGAAAAAATAATTCCTAGAAAGTTCATGGTCAGACAGAAGCAAACGTAGCTATGCCCAGAATTCTAAGCAGCCTGAAACAGTTCTTTTTTCTGTACTATCTTAGAATAACCACTTGAATCTTGTTATAATCAAATTTAATCTGTCATGAAGCTGTGGGGTGCTTTTTGAAAAACTTCCGTATAGTACCGCAACTATAAAAGAAGAGATTGTTCACAGCGCAATACCGTTTGCAACTTTAGTTACTTTTTTTTTTACTTTTACTTTTACTTACAGTTACTAGAATAGCCAAATGATCTGTAAATGTCCTGATTGTACCTTTTTTTTGTACTAAAACTGTTTTTGGTTTTTTCAGTGGAACGTTTCAATACAAAGAAGTTTTGGGATATGCAAATGAAAATAATATCAGTAGGATTCAAAATATCCAACATTTAATTCAACCAGATGATGCTTGTTTAATCCAATTTTCTTCGGTGAGTTTTTTTTTGTTCAATATTTTCCTTAAGTCCACTGTAACATTAACGCATTTGCATTCTATATGAACTATGTATCTTTTAAAGAGGATATTATTGTCCAAAACAAAAGTTAAAACCTGATTCAATTTAAATGTCAAATTCGTGATGAGCACCTAAAGTCCATTCAGCAGGTTCGTTCAATAGAATAACAATGACCAAATATCAGGTAAAACAGATTTTGCTTGGATGAACCTAAATTTGATTGTCGACATCTTTGTCTAAGTCATGATTGAAATTAAGCTACTTCTGGTCAAGTTATTGATAATTCATTCAAAGTATCATCAAATGTATATCTAAAATCAAATAACTGTAGCTATCTAATACCAATTTAGGGAACAACTGGGCAACCAAAAGCAGCAGTTATTAGTCATTTCCAAGTGGTTAATGCAGGATACGAAATTGGCAAAAGAAGTGGATTGAATCAAAAACACCACAAAATTTGCGTTCAAGTTCCATTTTTTCACGTGTTTGGTACAAGCGTTTCACTTATAAGTGCTCTTAATTTTGGGTCAACGATTGTTGTTGGATCTCCAACTTATAATCCACGGGAAAATCTAAAAGCAATAAAGAATGAAGGGTATGTAATACAATAAACTGCTGCGAGACTAAATACTAAATTGAGATATATTCACAGATGTACATCTGTTTATGGTACTCCAACAATGTTCATAGACCTAATCACTATGCAAAAGCAATTAAAGTTAGACATCAGCATAGAATACGCTCTCACTGGCGGGGCTCCTTGTTCACCTGAGACTTTTAAGCAAATACGGCAAGTACTAAACGCTAAAAAAGTAAAGGTACTAATTTTAAACATGATGGTTACTGTAACTATAAGTTGTGTTTTTTCTTTTGCACGTAGTCGATCTATGGTTTAACTGAAGTTAGTGCTGTTGCCTTTCAATCTTTGATGTCAGATGCTGAAGAATTTAAATTAGATCTAACAGTAGGATATTTGGCAGAACATTTAGAAGCTAAAGTAGTTGATGAAGATAACAACATACTTCCTATAAATACACCTGGCGAACTTTGCATTAGAGGCTATTGTGTAATGCTAGGCTACTGGAATGAAGAAGAAAAGACTAAAGAAGTTATTGGAGCTGATGGATGGTTTCGAACAGGGTAACATCTCATAACTATTATAGATTATGTTGCTAAATTTATAAATTTTAGTGACAAATTTGTTCTACAAGATGATGGATATGGAATGAATATAGGAAGATTAAAGGATGTAATTATAAGAGGAGGTGAAAATATATATCCAAAAGAAGTTGAAGATGTCCTTGATACTCATCCAGACATTATAGAATCACAGGTAATTAATAGAGTGCTAGATTGATTTAAATATCATATTATTTAATGTTTTAGGTTGTCGGTTTACGACATGAGAGGTTAGGTGAAGAAGTATGCGCATGTGTAAGATTACGATCGGGTACAACGGTAACTGAGGAATCTTTAATTGCTTATTGTAAAGGAAAAATCCCCTTTTCGAAAATTCCGAGCAAGATAAGAATTGTTAAGGAATTTCCGAAAACAACTTCTGGAAAGATAAAAAAATATCAACTTGTAAAGCAGTTTCAGTGAATCAATGTGGTGACTTTGTATTCTCTTAATTTGCAATAATAAATAAAGGGATAAAAAGTTTAAATTATTGTTTGAGAAATGTAATATCTACATACAAAATAAAACAGTTGCTGCCTAAATGAACAATTGAATTTCTTCCTTACATCTGATAATAGTTTATAATATCACTTGATAGGGATTTATTTTTCTTTCCTACGAAAGTTCAAAAGCCAGAATAGATGTTTACTACTTTCAGTCTACTACTTGTCCTCCCCTCTCCTGCGTCTTATTCTTAGCTGTACATCTAAGCAGAGTTTATAACGGTCTCCGCTACAGAGATCTTGTCCTCTCTTACAAGACACGTCCTTTCCATCACCGAAACCAAACTCTCCACTACCTACTGTTTTTTCTTCCAAGAGTTCAAATTTTTTGCAAATTCCTAAATCCACTGCAGCAATTTTCAAATTCCTACAAAATTCGCTATCGTTCATTTCTGCAATCCTCCTGTACACATGTTCTTACCTCTACCCCTCCCCTCCCTCCGATACTGATTCCATGCTCGTGGATCTTTTCGAATTTGTGATCTCTCTTTCGAGGGCGATAGTGACGTCATGACTCCTCCAATCCAAGGAGCAACATCCTCGCTTTGTCCTGCGTCTACCATTACCTCATATTCCCAATGACGACCTCGGTAATTCTGTGCCCGACTATATCCTTACCATCGATCTACTAACTCCGTTTTTCGATTAACCAGCTTTCATCGCAACCTCGGTCGCCTCTGACTAACTAGCCCTTGTCACTTCCACTACTCTCCTATCATTACCCCGTTCCTCTACCAGAACGCGCACCCTCAGGGACTGTAAGCAAGCTCGTTAGAACAAGTTTCAGATACACATCGATTCCAACATCCCTACAACGTCACCAAAATCGATTCAGCTGTTCACCAACACTGTAATGCAAGACGCAGTTTAACTGACTGTGTCAGAAAAGAAGGTCGACCTTAGTCATCCCACCCTTACTCCTGAAAGGTTCACGGAAACTCGTTGGTCTGCCATCTGCTCTAACCTGGATCACAGAGATGGCAGTAAGTTCTGAAACACGTTTCGAGACCTGACCGGGCAACGTCGGCGTTGTCCAAGTTTTCTTTATCTCAATCATCAAGGTGACAAAGTCACCGATTCTCAAACCCAAGTCGACATCTTTACCATTCTTCAAGATATCTAGCAGCCATCCACCGACTCGCTTTTCAATGAGCGCCACTTTCATCAGATTAAATTAAAAACCTGTGAGAAATCCACCTCCTAGTAATGATTTCCACAGCTTCATCATCTAAATTGCATCAGTTCTATCCGGGTAGAGAAAACGGCAGCCGCCATTTCCACTGGCAAGGACTCTGCCCCGGCGGAAACGCCATCATCAGAAGACCCCTGCGTTACCTCTCACTGCTGCAGTCCTCCTAATCACTAATATCTTCAATAGTTGTCTCCTATGCACAACAAGAAACTCAATAAAAAAAAGACTCTCCAATTCCTCTTCATGTAGGTCTATCGCTATATTATACGTCCCCGGCAAAGTCTTCGAAAGAATGCTCACCAATAGACTGAAAGAATTTCTGACGAACGGCAACAAAACACCATACACCAATAACACCAGTTCGGTTTTCGAGCCGATTGATCAACGTTTCAGGGATTTATTCCTATTCTTTCTCGAATTCTCTTTATTTTGTACTGGAAATACAACCACAGTACCTAAATGCTCGTGTAGTCCACTTTGCGAAGAATATCGCTCTCTGGGTGTCTTTGATCACCACCATTGGCTTCAGGATTCTCTACTGAGAACTCTTCCAGTTGTAGGCTTAGTTCTGGCAGTAGAAAATTAAGCCTAATCTGGCAAAAACCCAAACTATTCTTCTTTGACATAGAAATCTTAACAACTCCAAAACTTAAATCTGACAGCATCCGCCTGAATCTTTACAGCTCCCTCTTGGCCTCTTCTTCGGTGAAATACCTGGAGATCACCTTCTTATCTAACATAAATTGGCGGAAGAAATTGCGGCAAAGGCTTGCTCTCCAAAATCCGCAATAGCATTCTGGGCTACTATACCACCCTAGCACTCTTCTCCACATATAATAAGACTTCATCTGACCTGTCAGTGACTACAGATTGACTTATTTCTCAACCACTTGCTCCCCGCAGTCTGATCAAGCGGCTCCGAAGGGTCATCGACTTGAAGCACTTGATTTCAGAGGTACTCATAGATTATCGCTAATCCAACTAATCTTCACCTGTTTCTGCCGCCCATGCATTAATTGTCCAAGCTCATGTAAACGAACATTCTGTCATTTTCAAATCAGAAGTAATAAATCCACCATCCCGGAGTTGTCGTAAGGCTTTTCGGAGCTCTTCGACTTTGCCGGTCTTTCCGTAGGAGTCGTGTTGATATTCGGATAAGATTCGCTTTTTTCTTTGTCTTCTCTTTTGTTTGTCGCACCGCTCTTTCGTTGTCGTAGCTTTCACTAGACAAGAAGAAGTTCCATCTATCCAATGAAGTCATCCAATCCACAGAACCATCATCGGTGGCGTACTTCGTCCGTTAATCCGTTGGTTGTTCTTTCTTGCCTTTGCCTGGCTTGGCGTGGATTTACTGCTATTCAATCAATCACTGCATTTCAAATTCCACGAATATATCCTCATAAGACTGGAGAAAAGCTTTCACAGCTTCTAAGACACTACTTTCCTCTAGGAAGCATAAATCTATAATGAATGATGATGAAGATTCAAACTTAGTTTCTTAATTGACAAAGCATCCTATTCCTAAACCTTTCCAGGTATCCTTTGTAATTGTTAGGAGATTTCACATGTTTTAAATAAAACATTTTTTAATTGCCATAAATTAATACTATTTTGACATAATTCTATGGAAATATTTTAAACACAATAAAACAGCACACGAAGTACTAGCTTTGGGATGGGAATACAAACTTTTATTATTTAAATTTTATAAATATTTACCTTTTAAAAGATTGGGAATTTCCTTTTTAAGGGATATCAAGACAATATCTGTGCCAACAAATGTATTACAAATGAAACAGACATCAAGAACCCTTCTTCAAGATTCATTTCTGTGCATAGATGTGCTCTGGAGTAAGAGATGTTTACATACTTTTTAAACATTGATAGAGCATTCATTCAAAATATAGGATGCATGAATTTATTAAATACTTTGAAGAACTCAAATTAATAAGTCTCCTTGTAAATAAACAGTTTTTCCACATCTTGTGTGAATACGACCTTATTGGTTGTAGTTGGAAGAAAGACATGTTTAGATAAATTAGTTTAATGATAATTAACATGCCTGAAGTGCAAACATCGATATTTGCTGTCTGTAGAGTAAGTAAGATTTGAAGAAGACTTATACATTCTTTATTCTCGAACAGTCTTTAGGGTAGTTTTGGCCAAGTATATCACGACAAATATATTGGAGAAACTGAATTGTTCAGTATATACTTGCATTTTGGAGTATATTATTTAAAATCAAGTCTTTGATCTATGCTTGCAGTTACCCAACACCAACACAAAACTGATCACCTTGCCAAAAAACTGAAGAAAGGGATTGAAAGCTATAAACAACATAAACTGCAATTGCAACACAAGATAAAACATAAATGGAAAATGCATTTAGTCTGAGATAGACGAAACTACAGATACATGCGGACAATATGTCATAAAGATAGGTAGAAAGGGAAACAACTACTAAAGCTATTTATTACCATTAAAGATATAATGCTAGAATTGACTTTACAGTTGTGGAAACCAAAACAATTCGAAAATAAATTACTCACTTTTATTTAAATCAATAAATAATTTTTTATAATTGGGAAGATTTTTACATGCTCATACAGATATTACAGAAAAATTGTTAAAAATCAGATAAATTTTATATAATTAAATGTATAATATGATATTGTATAATTACATAAACAATAATCAGCAAGTACAATACAATAAGTATATTTTAACAACATTTAAATGTTCTTGCTAAAGCACAATAATTTAAAAATATCAGCTGTGATAACAATCACAAGGATTTAAATTAAGAAAATACTAAACTCTTAACAATTTTTCTTTTTCAGATTTAGATATACAATATACATATATAAAATCTTAACATACAATATTCTATATAAGTATAAAATAAACCACAGCTGTGAATTAAACAATTTACATAATAAAACGGCAGTGAAGAAATAACATGCGTTGCCTCTTAATCTGACTTTGGTATAAGGCCATTTTGATTTGGTTGCAAAAATTCTAAAACAATTGCATCTACCATTTCTCTCAGTGTGTTTTCTATTTCTTTTTCATCTCTGAAACAATCATAACAGTATTGAATCAACTAAAGTTTGGTGAGCGAGAAAATGAAAAAAAACTCAAATTGTACTTACTTCTGAGTGGGAGATGCACATAATTCAGTATAATATTTAATTTTAGGTTCAGTCCCACTTGTTCTTAAAGTGGCTACTAAACCATTATTAAAATTAAAAGTAATCATTTGATTGCTTTTTGACACTGGTAGTATTGCTTGTTTGTCAGCCTGACTATCATCATATCCAGTAGTAAGATCTCTAACATTAGAGATTTTATATTTATTATTAAGAATCCCTTTTGGATACTACAACAAAAAGTAAATTTAACAAAGAAAAAAAACAAAATATAATTAGTACTTACCGTATTTGGCCCATCAAAATTCCGTAATCTCTCAAAAATCTTTTTTATTGTTTCTGGGTCGTGACATATAAAATATGAATTATTTGACATATGGTATCCATACTCATTATATATTTCTTCTAATTGTTGAACTAAAGTAAGATTATGATGATGTAAGTATGCAGCCATAGTGGCCATAGAAACTGCTGCGCTAATTCCATCTTTATCTAAAACCTGGCTGCCACACATGAATCCTATTGCTTCTTCGAAAGCAAAAATGACTTTCTTATTTTGTAATAACAGCTCATGTGATTTATTACCTAAATAAAATGGTCATCATAGATAATGTATTTAACGAATTGCAGCACTGAGATAACTTACCCATCCATTTGAAACCAGTTAAAGTTTCAATGAAATTTACACCTTCTGCAGTAGAAATGGATTTTAATATTTTTGAGCTAACCGTGCTTGACATCATGTAACAATCATTAAGTGATTCATTGGCATACTTTGATTGGTGACAATGTAAACACCACCAACCCAATAAAGCACCTAACTCATTTCCGTTGAAAACTTTCCATTGCCCTGATCTGAAAGTTATTATACTTGTTATAATTACTTTCATTGAAACAGTGACTTGATATTTTCAATTTTTTTTAGTTTGGCATAATTCTTAAGCAAGAAGTACCTTCAAATTAGGGAATGTTTAGAGATGGCAGTTACAAAACAATAATCTGATTTCAGAAGATTGATAAATGATAACATTGTGCTGTAATCTTTTTCTCAATTGAGGTTCTCTGAACAATTAATTAGTAGCTAAGCCAAATGCAGTCTCGGAACATTTGATAAATAAAATTAAAGAAAAATCTTTTTTAGCTAACAATAGAGTTCTTGGAAATTATTCAAAACAAATTTCTCTTTATTCTATACAAAATTTAGAAATGAGTAGTGACTGTACTCATTATTAATTTTTGGTGCAATATTTTTAGAAAAATTCAAAATTTGAAATTCATAAATTCTGAAATACTTTGCATTTTTTCTCTGTATCTCTATACAACAAATATCTGCCTTATTCTGATAAATCAGAATTCTTCATCATCTCATCTATCATTTCGACACAGTGATACGCTCACAGTTTATTTAAATGCTTTCCGGTTCATAATTTTCATAGCTATATTTGCGTCAAACAATAAATCAACCAAGTAACTTATTATGAATCTTAATTCCAAATACAATATTTCTCATACATTTTAGTACAATGGATCTACTATCTGAGTTTAAACAGACTTGATGAAATTAATTATATTATAAAATTATAAATCTATACCAGAAAGAGTAAAAATAAAAATATATTCAAATTAAAAATGGAAATTACTTTTTACACTTTTAATTATATAACACAGATAAGTCTAGTAAACGATATAAAAAGATAATTCTCCTGCAGAGATAAGACCATTTGTCAATTAGATTACAAATTTATATGCCGATGCAAATATAACAATTTTGTTTCTAGGTCATCCACACATACAAAAATTGTTACTACTACTACTAACCTTACATCCTTTTCTGCAACAGCTAATCTATCCGCATCAGGGTCATTTGCTAAAATTATGTTACTATTATGTTTATCAGCTGTTCTAAATGACATATCCAAGCTACTCTTTCCTTCTTCTGGGTTGGGAAACCTAAAAGTCATGAATATTTCTTTTAATTTCTATTAATGCCAATTCCATTGATTTTCTAAATCTGAATTCATAATTGAAACAAAAGTTACTTTAGATAAAAAGAAAATTATGTCACAACACTCATAATAGTAAACATAGAGATAAAAGTTAATAACATGACCGTGCATTGCCCAATAAAAGATTGGTTAGCTATTTATAAATCATTTTTCTGTTTAAATAAAATATTAGTGATAATTAATTCTTATTAAAATAATTTAAAAAGCTATAGGTACTCACTTTACGGTAGGGAAGTCTGGATGAGGATCCTTTTGTTCTTCTACAGGAATCACTTTTAAATTAACTGCTTCAAATAATTTAACAATATAATTATATCCTACTCCATGCATTGCTGTATATGTAAATTTCATATCTGTTTTTGAATTAATAACTTTATGTTCATCTAGAATACTTGCACTTACTACTTCTACATAATGCTTAAAAGTTTCGGCTAATGGATCATGTAGTTTATCATGATTTTTAATAATATCTGTATCCCAAGATGAGGGCCATGGTTCAAGATTTTGTAAGATATGTGCTTGAATACCTTTGTCTGTTGGTGAAACAATTTGTGCACCGTTAGATCCATAAACCTGTAATATGATCGTATTCAAATTTACAGCTTTAGATGTATTGATTTTACTTACCTTGTATCCATTATCTTGTTTAGGGTTGTGAGAAGCTGTGACCATAATACCTGCTACACATTTGAATTTTTTTACTGCAAATGGTACAAAGGGGGTAGGAACAACAGTTGAGAAAAGTTGAACTGGATAACCTTTATTGAGGAAGATTGCAGCTGTGAGTTCTGAAAACCTGCAAAGAAGATGGAGTCTTTTTTAAAAATATATTTCAAACTATGTATTTTTCATTACATATCAGATCAGTACCTACAGCATTATTATTATTATTATTATTATTTGCATTGATACTCTAATAAAAGATAGATACAAGATTGTCTTTCATGAAAAATTACACTAATAAAGCAATAAGAAGAAAAATAATAAGGTGGAATTAGACTGCTTTATTTATACAAATCTTAAAAGGAGACTGAGATACCATTAGACATTCTTTTAGCAAAATAATTCAACGGTAATGGCCATTTTCATAATATCCACTATAACTTCAAAGACAACTTATTATTTATTAAAACATTCTGCTTTTCCTTCTCTCTATTAAATTTCCCATGGCCATTGCGTATAATAATGCACATAACAGCTTAAAATTGGTGTTTATTCAAACATCCCCAATGATATGAAAAGGAATGGGGTTAATTGTCCCCTGGAGATATTCGTTCAAACACATAAAAGCGAGGGTAAAAGAAGTTATGGTAGCTTACAGTGTAAAATAAAAAAGGGCATAAAATATAAATTTTATTGCAGTTTGTTTTTGAAATTTATTTCCTCTGAAATTCAATTCAATAATATTTATAACTAATAACATTCTTTTCCGAAATAATTTTAGAAGTTTTCCAATAAAATTATTATTAGATATTGTGTTTACAAGTTCAAGGTTGCAAAAATGTAGAAAATGTCTCGAACCTTAAATGATGCCAATAATCTTTGGATTCAAATCTTAATTCTGTTTTTGCAATTTTTTATAAAAGAAATATCACTTTAATGTTAGTTTTTGTAAGAAACAGTCAATTTAATTTTTATTATTATATTGTACTTATTTACATTCAAAGAATTAATAATTATAATGTAAGATACTGCTGTAATGTGAAGAAGTAGATAAAAACAGTTGAATTTAGTTGATAGTAGAGAAAGAAAGTGAAATATCTCAGGAATGAGCAAAGATAGAAAAGAACAGCAAAGAGGGTGTTTTAGAGACTTGACTCTGAAACACAAAAAAATTATTTTCGCAATTGTCTTTTATTTTTCATCAGTGCTGAAACGTAAATCCAAATTTTTTTCTAGTGGAACACCTACTTGATTTCCATATTACTGAACTGTACGCCTTAAATGCTTTTCAGTGATGCATGGTTTGACATAGCTATTCTTTTGTTTTATCAAGTTATAAAGTGAAAATCATTTTTCATCATAGTATGCCATGACAAAGTCGTAGAGTTTAGTTTTATCAACGAAATTCATTTATTATGCAAAAATTGCTAAAACAAAATAAATGCGCTTTTCATATGTTTAAAGTCATGGCACACTAAGTGGGAAATGCTTTTTATTTAAAAAAAAATAAGATAATTTCGTTTTTAGCAAATATCTAGTAAGCCTTGAACTTTTTTGAAAAAACAAAAGCATAAGTAAACTGATCTCCAAAATAGCCAAAACTTTTCTAATTTAACCGACTCGTATCTCTTACAATTTCCGAGATTCCAATAGTGAGCATCGAAATGTAGACACACACTGTAGAGCAAGCAGAGCAATCAAAGAAATTATAGTTTAATTTAGAATCTTTTTTGTTTTTAGTATGGTGGCTCCAATTGGAGCATGGGGGATCAGTGAACACCTCCATCTCTGGCTATCCTCCGCCAACGCCTTTACTTCCATTCACAACTCGCCAGCATTCTTTGCCTCTTTCTCCACTGATCACATCCACGACCTCCTCGGACGCCCCCTTCGTCTGATCCCTTGGGGATTCCAGTCTAGAGCTTCTATCTCTACAGCTGCAGCAGGTTTCCTTAATGTGTGCCCAATCCATTTCCATTTTCTTTTTTTGATTTCTTCTGCAATCTTCTTTTGGCCAGTCCTCTCCCATAAGGATTGGTTTGAGATTATAATTGGCCACCATATATTAAGAATTCTTTGCATGCATCTATTTACAAAGGATTGCAGTTTTTGGCTTATAGTAGTAGCAGTTAGTCTCCAAGTCTCACACCCGTAAAGTAATACAGATTTAACATTGGTATGAAACAATCGATTTTGGTCTGTGTGGATATATTTCTATTGCTTCAGATAGAAATATCTTCATCTGATTAATCATTGACGGTAACTATGCTTCTCTCTTTATAATAAGCTTTTTAATTTAATAATCATGTCGCTCATCCTTTGCGCTAAAAGGCAGATATCATCGGCGTAATCCAAATCTTCTAGCCCCCACTGAATGCCCTCCTATCCAACACAGTTCTCATTAATGCATCCAACACAATAATAAACAATGTAGGTGATAGGATGCATCCTTGGTGGACTCCTGCTGCAACACCGATTGGGTTGGATAATTTTCCCTAGTGTATTGCTTCACATATGTAAGCATTGTACATTCTTTTAATTAAGTTAAGGATCTTATCTAGGACCATACTGTTGCAGTATTTAGCAAATCGTTTCTCTGTAAAGAGAGTCAAATGCCTCTGTTCTAGTATTATCCGGAGAGTATTTAACAAATTCACACAGCTCCTGTGCTTGCTGAAACCAGCCTGTTCCTTTCTTGGGTATTGTTCAATTGGTTCCTTCATTCAGTTGAAAATAATCCTTGCTATTGTCTCCAATTATCGCAATTCGTTACATCATCCTTCTTGGGGAGCTTTATGATCAGGCCTTTTTTTCTGTAGGAATAGTCTCCTCTTTCCATATTCTCTTAAAGATAAGTTCGAGTAAGGACGACGTTATTGCGTTAAAGCATTTCCGGTAGTAAATTATCAATTCCAGAAGCTCTACCGCTGTTGAGCTCTCCGATAGCTTCCTGGATCTCTCTTTTTGAAGGATTGGTGTCGATTAAAACTTCAGGGATGTTTAGAGAACCAAAAACCTGTTGGAACTGCGCATTGTCTTCGGTCTCTTGTTCATGCACTGGATAAACACGTGACTAAAGTGATTGATCCTCTACAAATGTCAGCAGGATCCCCTGCTTGTCCCCAACTGGTCGATTCCTCTAGAAACCCTTTCTAGAGAGCTGCCTAGTGATGTTATACAATTCCTTTGTATTGATTCTCCTAGCTGGTAGTATGGTGGGAAACGATGCAGAATATTTTTTTGTATGCGCGATATCACACTATATGTGCTTCACTGTTTTGGGGCGCTTTCCATTTCTTCCAAAATAGAATAGATTTAGGTGTGGTAAATTCAGATAAACAAACCGTGGTTTATTATTTTCATTATTTGTCTATTTACATTCTTTCCAGTCAAGTGTGAAGAACTAAGGTAAAAACTAAACATTCTAGATCAGAGTAACAATTAGTAAGTATATGATACAAGAAAATATTATTTTTAGATTGAAGGTTAAATTTTTTATACAATACATGAAAGAGTTGAACCAGGCTTGAAAAATTATTTGGGCATGACTCCACAAAGTATTAATAACTAATAGGGTTAAAGTCATTGAAAATAAATTCTTTCATTGTACAATTACTATTGCTATTTTTAGTTTCATATACATACTATAGGTATCTATTTTTATGTAACATAGTGAGAATTTTTTAATAGTTTAGTTTTGCCAAGCATTACCAAGTACATTTTACAAATAAAAAACATTTTTTACAGTTAGTTTGAAAGTTCTACGAAAACAATACATCAATTTCAAGCTCTATTTATAGTAATTGGGTATCTCTACATAGTATTATGTGCAGAATATGTTAAAGGTTAATGTTCGATGTTTGTTCATGACATTAAGGTCGAGGGCGAGGAATTTAAATACCTACACCTTGTAGCAAACACATTTATCTTATATTATATTACTTATGTAGAAATTATACAGAGATATCGTCAATAATATTGTAGTTTCGTGCATTGAATCCATTTAAGTGAGGTATTTCAGTTGGCATTTATAAAGTAAATTATGTATATCAAATAATCTTTATGATGAATCTGACAACTATTTATGAGAATGAGAATTTAACATGGCAGTTACAATGAACTTAAAAATAGTTGCTCCCTACAAAAACAACGCAAGGAATAATTGTAAAAGAAAATTATAAATTTCAACTACATACATAGGTACTTCAGCAATTAAAATAAAAGATAGGTTGCTGCTACTCGCGGTTGTTTGGTAATTAAGTTTATACCTACTTCTTGAAAAACAAAAGATAACAAGGGATACAAACTTTTAACATGTAAAATCCTTCAGTCGACTTTAAAGCATATGTGCTGTATATTATATTGGTTTTATTAGTTTACATTATATGCCTTCCATCACGTTGCACTTTTATATCGAGGAAAAAATAGAAGAAAACAAATAAAAATCCAGACTAGAAAACAGGCTGGTAAATTTTAAAAATAAACCGGAAATTTATAGCGCTCTACACAATTTTATCTTGTTAGGATTTTTAAACTTATCAACCAGAGGTTTTTTGTTTCATAATTTAGCTTCTTCTACTAAGTTACTTAGCGTTTTTGAATTTTATACTATAACAACAAAAGCGAACAATGAAGTAAATGACATTAGTCTAAACCAACAAGCTCCAAATGTTCGTGCCATGTTTTACTTTGGCAAGATGTTTCTTATATTTTAACATGCAAAAATTCTTTTGCCAACTTAAAGGTAAGGTCATTGTTTCCTAAAGTATATCTGCAATTGTTATTTTGTTTTTAATTACTTATTGTTTATTATTAAACTGCCTTTTAAATAAAGTTTTTTAATAGCAAAACTAGTTTAGTTTATTCTTCAAATATCCTAATAGAAAGTAGTTAATTATTATTAGACAAGACATACACAATTGCTCTAGATTGCTATTAATTACTGCATAATTGGTTGCGTTAACTTTTTGAGTCATTCCTATGTATTTAATGAATGCAAAAACAGAAAGATTTTTGCTAGCATGATCTTTATAATTATTACTTCATTCGTATCCTGTTGCCTTTTGCTGCTACTTCAAAGATATGTACTAACAAGAAAACATCACTCTAATTCCATCTTGTTCTCTTCCTTAATTTATGATCAAATGGAATTTCTGTCTTACGTAATGCTCATATTGCATCAAGTGTCCTCTTTATTATTAAATGTTATTGTTACAGATAGAATCTGAAAACAACATCATAGAAAATATAAACAATAAAAAAACTAAGTTAACTAAAGTTATAATGTTGTTGTGTAAACAAACCGCAAACCTTGATAGCATATTTCTGTGAATTTGTATTAGTCGATAGAATACAAAAAGCAACCAGTGAACATAAAAATAGAATTATTTTAATGCACATGTTATTTATAAACTTGAAAATCAGATATTAATGATAATATTCTCGTCTTTGAATTCTCAATAAAAGAGAAAAGCGACGCTTCTGGAGAATCTCATCAAGTAACGATAAGTAAGTACCCATTTTATAGTTCAATGGTATCAAAATCAAGCAGAAGTCCTATTTAGAAAGAAGCGCGTCTATAGTATATTTTCATAGTAAAACAAAAAAAAAAAACAAAAAATTTTTTCCTAATATGCACCGTTTCCGAGATATAGGCTGTCAAAGTTTCATTTAAAATCTCTTATTTTCTCAATATTCCAAGAACAAAATATTGGGATGGAATGTTCTGCATGTTTGTTACTATAAAATGTCCACTATTTTACGTAGCTTTGCGTTTAATATTCGTATCAAAGGCATAGAATTGAGGGTGGGCTAGCCCCCTACATTAAGAGAAAATTGTTACGCCACTGAAAGAATAAAAAAATTTTCAGAATCAGTAATCGATTTGAAACAAAAAGCTACTCTTGCGTTTTCTAGTTTTCTAGTAAATTCGGATTTTTCAAAACCTTTCAAGTTCAATGGCCTATAGCAAATTCATACGTCATCTCAAAAACAGGATATAATTATTTGCTTCACATTCCTCATTAAGAAGCAAAGAACATAAAAGAGAAAGAAAGCATAATTATATTATGAAATGCAGTCACAAATATACAGGGTGTCTCATTTATTGTTCCATTCTGGATTATCCAGGAAATATGAAAGATATCAAGACACCTAATATTTTTGCATTCAAAATTCCAATGAAACAATAAAAAAGTAATTCCATTTAACAAGTAAAAGTCGACATTATTTCATGTTTCACCTAATGTTCTAAAACATCGCCTTAGTCTTACAATCTAGAAGTCAAATTGTAAAAAATTTTCTAATCAAATGTCGAACGATAAACAGGACCCCCTGTATACCAAAGAGAAAATACCAACCATAAACAACAAAAAAGTTCGAAATCACAGCTCGTTGATCAGATTTACTCTGCAAAAGCCTCTTGTTCATGTGAATAACAATTGCTGTCATAAATGTTCGTGAAGGTTCTCCTTGTCTCTCTTCAAACCATCATATCATTATATAAATGAGTAGACTATTTTGAAAATTCAGGGCACTTCCAATAGTCTCTATGCATACTCAATTGCACGATACTTCACTGGCGTGGTCTTTATTTTTTCCAATATTTCAAAAACAACGTATGATTCCTGAATGGCTGTTACTATGCGGTACTATGTACTATTTTATAGATTTCTATCGTCCCCATCATACATACCAGAGGCGAAGACGCAAGAAGTTCTTATCAAAAATGTGTTGAACTACCGAATAACTGAATAATTTTGTTACTTTTGCAATCAGCATTCGATTTACCAAAAACAATTGTTCTTGTGTTTCTCTTGTAAAATTTATCGCTTTTAGAAAACTTTTCCAATGCATCATTAAGTCTTACTTTACTTTTCCAATTTTTGGGAAATAATGGAAAATTCTAAAACAAGAATTTGCACTCTGAATCTCTAAAATCACGCGTTTGTAGACATAATGCTAAATTAGGAAGTTTTGGTTTGCTCTTGACTGAAGAAGACCTTACATAGAGTATCGTGCAATCCAGGAGGGACACCCTGTATATCGTTTTTGGTTCGTCCGGCTCTCGAAGTCTTCTCGAAATATTTCAAGCTTTTATAATCGAGAGGGTCAAGTTTTAACAAAGAATTTGTTTTTGGATTCTTAAATATATTTCGAAACTGACTACTTGAGACTAATAAAGATGTAATTGGTGGAAAAAAGATTTTCTACTTAAGATAACTAATCAACTGATAAGGCCTAATTAGTGTACAGGTGATTTTCTAAGACCAAAGTCTTGAAGACCGTACTGAAAGCATTGCTTTAATTGGTTCAATTAGAATATAATAACCAACTGTTCACCGTCCACCAATTACAAGTCTAATTACTTTTTTCGATCAACTCGACTGATCTGATGATTAGTTAGATTGATTAGTTATTGTCTAATTAATTTAATTATTTCATAATCGATTAATTTAATCGACACATGGACTCGCAGATTATTAACTAATTAATTATTTAATTAAGAAACAAAATTAAATGTGATTTTAGGAAATTGTCAAAAAACCATTTCGTAAAACGCATAAAGCGTTTAATACTAGTTTGGTTTACTCTACATTTACTCAACTAATTATTAATTAATTGAGTTAATTTTTGATCAGGAATATATTAGATTGACAAAAAATAGTGTGAATAAATAACTACTGCTTAATCAATTCCATATATCCGTAAATTATATCAAACTGTTGCTAATTATCAATCGACTAATTTAATTATGCACTAATTTTCAATATTATTGAAACAATAAGATCAACATCGTTTATCAGAGGAATCATAACATCATAGAAACAATTCTAATTTACCGATTAGAGAGTGAATTATCGAATAATTAATTTAATTACTAATTTTGAAGATACATAAAAATTAATAGTTTCAATAATTTTATAATAAATTACTAAATGGTTTACTAATTAAAGGCTGTCTATTAAAACTCGCCAATTGGTAAAGCAAGCGACAAATTAATTTTTAAGTCTAGAAAGTCGCAATTAACTAATTAAATACCACGAAAGTCTAATTACCAACCGATTTAAATTGATAATTTCAAAGATCATTGGTAGAATCACATCAATGAAATCAAACAATAAAATGATTACAAAACGAATTGATTGCAAGAGTTTAATCAAAATATCTATCGGTTGATTAACTAGAATTGACTTTGGGATTAGATAAGAAATGAAGCAATCAAGAGAATAGAAACAATTTTTATCTTGCCCTCTGACTCAATCAAAAACAAACACTGCTTGTTAGTTTGGAAAACGCATGATAACCATTTGGCAAAGATAAATCGATTTAAAGAACGAAAAATAGCGATTAACTTATTGATTAATTAGAAAAAAGAAAAAATAGAAATTACATACCTCTTGCTGTTATGACGTCCATCATATCCCACAACGATTCCATTATTTTTAAGTAAAGTTTCATCATGTTCTTCTAGATGTTTTAATAACCCCTGTGCTGTTTGCACAATAACAAGATCATTCATACAAGTATAACCCGCTGCCATCTTCCCCCTAAGACCTGCAGTCCCAAAAGAAATTCTTCCCAATAATATTTTTGATAACTCATTAAAATTCCCATTATCGACATAATCTCTGATTTCTTGTAGAGTTTTCTCATTTTTATCCCAGGATAACCATTCTTCAATTTTCTTATCCAGCTCCACGTTTCCCGAACCCATTTTATTGCTGCTTTTACAGTTGTTATTTTCTTTTCCCAATAAAAGATTGCCGAAAATGTTCAATTCTGATGTAAACAACTAATTCCTGTCAAAGCAAAAAAAAAACAAAATTTCAGTATTTGTCACTTTCTAAAATCGTCACGTTGTACGTAGAATATTTAAGTAAGAGGTGTTTAAATAATGCTGCTGGATAATTAGCCCGGTTTAGAAATCCGTTGAGAATGGACGAGTGAATATGATTCGCGACTGCTGCTATCCACAGCGGCGAGTATGGTTATTAAGTAAGCCGCGATCTTATCATTATTTGATAACAGCAAATATACGGGCTGTCATATCACATAGCACTAGCTAAATTTGTGTCAACGTGCGTTATCCAGTGCATATAGGTAAACTAGTTTCAGAAAACATGCGGTAAGTATTGTTTCTTCGAGACATTAAATTTTTCTATTAAAAATTTACTTTTATCGTGACAAGTTCAAGGGTGTGTGAATGTGTGACAGGTTTTAAATTTTAAGAAAGAAAAAAATAGTGCAACATATTGATTGCTGCTTTTTGAGTTGCATATTTGGTTTAACTAAACAATCAATACCTAACAGTGGCACGTTTAAATCGAGTCACATACCAAAGAATAGCCGTCACACCCATTATAACAACAAAACACTAATAAACTTACGTATTATAAACCTTGTCATGGTTTTTAGAGAACAATTGTGTGTGAGGATTCTCCAGATTGTGTGTTTCAGGTCATGGAGGTAGGACTAGTGAAAATCGCTGAGGATAGCGACTTTAGAAAGCTAAAAACGCTTGTAGATGACAATACCAATTGGAAACTGGAATATAGCAAAAACGATGAAACAAAGGTATTTATTATTTACAGGGGCTATTAGACGCAAATTTACCTAATATAATGTGTATACGCACGCGCAAAAACCGAACTGATTACGTGATTATTTTTAAAATCTCCCACGCAGGTTCAATATTCCTTGATAAAACTACGTACACATGCGCTCCAAAAAACAGATAAAATGTCAAGTAGCAACCACGGTGCTATTACATAATATAAACTTTAGTAGAGAATAAGCTTGCGCTCTCTATTAGAAGCACGGTGCGTGAAGTACAGATTTCTCATAATATAATTATTCTAGTATCTCTATTATTATTTATAATAAAATAATTACTTTCTCCGATTGTTGCACTCCACTAATAATATAATTTTAAAATTTTTTTTCAACTTCCTCGAACGATGCACGTAGGCCAAACAGTTCCGGAAGACTGTTATCGTGTCACTACGGTTACAAGCTTTAATTAAATGAAGTTCAAACCCTGATCCCCTACATCCACTTGAAAGCCTTCTAACCTCAATGGTGTTCAGAGAGTTACAAATTAAAGTTGTAGTTTGAACACTTTATTTAGTATGCCGCATGTATTAACAACAACTATCTAGTAAATTACATAATAAAGATTAATTAAATATAACTTGCGCAATCACAGTACATGATTTATTACTTTAGAGAACAAATTAAAAAAGAAACTGAAATTATTCACTTGCTATTTATATTAATATGAAGAACATGGATAGATAACAGGTATTAAAAATAGTTGACTATTTTGATTATTTAGTTTAGTTCAACAGCAGTTATTGTAAGAAGTTTTGCAAATTATGGTAAAGTTATTCTTACTATCGTATTATTATAATCAAAGCCGCTTATGAAATTTAAAAGATGCGCTGCTAGATAAACAAAAGCATATCGATACTTGTATTCTGAAGCGTCTTAATTATTTTATTGTTACTTATACGTTATACTACTCATTGCATTCCTTAAAGTACGTGTATTGAATTCTAATGTTTGAATCAATTGTTTGTCGGTAACACTTCTACTTTTGAAAAATAATTGATTACGTGCTAGTGGTATTACTATCTAAAGGGTTTTCCAATAAGAGGTGTTATTTTGATATTCAAAGAAAAGTGCCATTTTTTAATATAAATGATCGGATGTTTATTTCATTATAAAGAGGAAGGTATGCCGTTAATAGTGGAAAATAACATCAGGCAAATGACCACCACGACCACGCTTACAGGACAATATCCTTTTCATGAAATTTTCCATAACCAAATCGCAAAGTGGCTGCCCTATGTCCTCGATAGCCTCACGAATTCCATCTTTGAGGTCTTGAATCGACGCTGGGCTGTTGGCGTAGACCTTCTCTTTCACGTGGCCCCAAAGAAAGAAGTCGCAAGGTGTTAAATCACAAGATCTCGGTGGCCAATTGTGATCACCTCTTCGAGAGATAACACGGTCCGGAAACTTTTTCCGTAAAAGATCAATGGTTTCGTTGCTTGTGTGGCACGTAGCGCCGTCTTGTTGAAAGTAAACGTTGTCCAGATCAATACCATCCAATTCCGGCCATAAAAAATCGTTAATCATCTCTCGATAGCGCAATCCAGTCACCGTAACTGTTGCTCCAGCCTCATTTTCGAAAAAGTAAGGTCCAATGACTCCGCCGGACCATAAACCGCACCAAACAGTCACACGTTGAGGATAGAGAGACTTTTCAACAATAACTCTTGGATTTTCTGAGCCCCAGATCCGACAATTTTGCTTGTTGACGAAGCCACCGAGGTGGAAATGGGCCTCATCACTCAAGATGATTTTTCGATGGAATTCTGGATCATTTTCATGCATTTCAAAGACCCAATCAGCAAAGACACGACGTTGTTGATGATCGGCCGGCTTGAGTTCTTGTGTTAACTGGACTTTATAAGCCTTAAGACCCAAATCTTTATGCAAAATACGGTGTAATGACGTTTGTGGAATGGCTAATTCCAAAGAACGACGAGGAATGGACAAACCTGGGTTTTCTTTAACACTTTCGGCTACAACAGCAATATTCTCGGCTGTTCTTGAGCGACGTGCACGGGTTTTATTCTTCACATCACTAACTTGTCCCAAGAGCTCGAATTGTTTCACCAATTTCTGTATTGCGGTCCGACAAGGTGCTTCACGGTGACCCAAAAATGTTCGAGTTTTACGAACCGTCTCTGCCAAATTTTCACCATTTTTATAGTGAATTTTAATAATTTCAATGCGTTGTTGAAGCGTGTATCGTTCCATATTTATTAATGGCGTAGTTTCTACTTGTCAAATGTCAAAAAATGATAGCTTCAAAAGTGACATCTACCGAAATAGCGGGCTATTCAAAATAACACCTCTTATTGGAAAACCCTTTACTAATGATGGTAATGAAAACGTTAGTATCCTACAGAAATATTACTTAAACTGTTTTGAATTGATCAAATTATTTAACATTCCCTAAGCACTATAAATAATAAAAATTTGGACTTTCATAAATTTAGGTTAGGTATTGAAATTCACAAAAAATTATGTAACATATGATAAAACGGTCAAAAGATCAAGAACCCTAATGGTGAATGCAAGTTTATATACATCTTTTGAATCTTGGATCTTGTTGGTAGTCACTAATCAAACTAAGCAAGACCGGCTCCAGACTTAAACTAGTGAGGATGCACTGTATTAGAGGCCCAACAACCAGTTCAAAGATCAAATAATCCTGCCCTGCCCATCCTATGGGGTGGGAGGATGCAGAAATCTAGCTTACTTCTGAAACCGATTCTGAAACTAAGAATCAAAACTACGAAGAAAACATGAGCAAGGTAAAAATAAACCAGAGCATGTTCGTACAAAAGGAGAGTATTGAGAAGAAGTATTGTTGGTCAGAGAATGCTCTATTCAAAATGTCTCTTTTTGCATGTTTATCAACATTTATTCAGTAATATATGCTTATTTTTGAATAAGACACGTTAATTCAGAAGTGACAGTAACAGAATGCAAAGATTGCGACTCGTGAGCTGGGAATCATAATCTCCTCACGAGCTTAGTGGTTCTTGAGCTGATCCGAGTTCAAGGACTAGTAGATGAATGAGCTGAACTAGACGAGCTAATCTAAAACTAAACTTTTGATCTAAAAATTCTATGCAGAACATATGAAGCTGAATTTCATGTAACCCGAACAAGTCAAACCTCATAACTAGATAAAGCTTTTCAGACTTAAACCGTACTATAAGCTCAACATTTTACCAGCTGACATAGAAAACCTTTTCGTACGATCGATGGCAAAATTTTAATGGAAACTGAACAATTGAACAAGCATTTTGTGTCTACTATGGTCTACAGTCTTCTTCAGTTTTTGCTCCTCATTCTATTACTCATAAAATTAAATTTGTAGTCATCCAGTTATGTCGGAAAATGGTATTTGATAGGTAATACTGATAAGATTTTTAGGAATATTTTTCATCTGGGAATAGAACCTCTTGCACCTCTCCCCCGTGGTCTAAACTATACAGTTATTGAATAACTAATCAAAAGGTTACAAGACATTAAATCTTCAAAGCTGTAAAAAAATAATTTCGCTGGCTTATACTAACCTAAATCTCCCAAACCATGCTCTTCAATGAACAACGAAAGCGTAAAATCAAAAGCCAAAAAAATCTAAGTTTGGTTGAAACGCAAAGATAGTAAACTACAAACATTTTTCAATACATCAGAATCAGAATTCCCATCTATACTCATTGAAATATTGGCAACTTCTTCACTTTCAAAGGTATATCGCAATTTAAATGTTAATTTCTTTGAAAAGAACGTAATTCAGTGTGGAGCTTATTTAGGTTTTGCAATCTTTTTGGCAAGGTAATAATTAATACTGTGATGAGTCTAGCTGATAAAACTTCATTATTTGCGTTTGTTCCTTACATTCTTTGTTGATGAAGGAGTAAGTCGGATTGTTTGAAATCATCTGAGTATCTCCCTTCTCTCTATCGATTTTTGACACAAGTACAAGAAAGTTCAAATCGATCTAGACACAAAAGCAACAAGAATTTCCACCGTCAAACCCACTATAGGCAAAAACCTTTTTCCAGAAGCAAAAGTTCTCTACATTATCCATTGTAGGATCCTATATGAAGCTAAGAAGATCTGTAACTCTTAGAAATTTAATTTGAGATCGTTCGATTAAGAATGTAGCCAAAACGGGTCTGTAGTTTGTAACCAACCAACCTACTCATATCATCCTGATGGCTTCAATTATGAGCCAAATATCATGCGGGTGATTTACTTTAAGTAAAGCATACACTGTCGCTGAAATTTTCTGCTATAACTTTTGACCAATTTCCTTCTTTTTTTTGCATGCTGGCCTCTTGGACAAAAAACGAGTAGATATACTCAGCTTTTTGCAATCGGTCGAAAGGTTGTGAAAGTATAGGCATCGAACTATTTTACACAATTCCAGTTTCTCGTTCTTAACAAAACTTTTAGTAATCTGTAACAAGACGAATCTGCGCAAAAGCAAAATAGAAATTCGCGATTATTTTAAATAAATTCATTCAAATTTTACCACGTAATCGTATTGTAAATACCAAACACAACCATTGAATAGTATTTCAGTTTCCAATCTCGCAATCTCATGTTCCTTCTTTGGTAGAGCAGGAATTCTAGACAGATATTCAGATCATCCTGAACCATCGGCGTCGAGAGAAAAGGTTTAGATTCAGTTTCTCAATCGTGAATTAAGTTTAACTACAGGATTATTAAAATGGATATAATTGTGACAATGACAGTAATCCTTTAGTTAAAATTAGTCAACGGTGGTGAAGATGAATTTCCGTTGCCGGAACATTCCAATAACTTACCATTTCATCCATGTGCCGCGCGGACAAAACTTTAACATGAATCCACTGCCATTCCATATCTAAAGACCAGTTCAAGAAGTATTCGCCACTTCGCGCAATAAAAGCTTTCCGAAACTGCCTTAAATATTATTACTCCTCCATCTTAACATTTAGGTTATCTCCTATACAACTTTATATCGTTCCTGGCTGAAAAGAAGCTTATTTTCATAACTCTATCGATTTTCTTCGAAGAAGCAACATTGAGAAAAAGAAGAAAGTGTCAGAAAAATGATGAAAGAACGCATCAGCTCAGTTAGGTCTCGATCCTCACAAGGGGCATTTATCGCCAGTCATACTACGGGCGAACCGCATCGCACCAATCCTGAAAGTCCTGGCATATTTTGGAAGCATTCAGAATTTATAAACACAAAAAGTGTCTTTTTGTAATCTTTGTTTAGATATTTATAATGGGCGATCGTCCATCTCCTCCTAACTGTTCAAAATCTCTATTGGGTGCTGTTCATCTGTATCTGTTTGTATTCCACGCTAAAAATATTTCGTACTTAATCCATCCTTGACCTCTGATAGAAGAACAAAAAATCTTAAATATTGATATTACAGAATTTCTAAGCATTCGACTTTATTCGAAAACGATGCATCCCATGAAAACGATACCCAGCACCTTTTGTCCCTAAATTATTCATAATCTCAAAAATTAGGTACCTAATTGTTGTTTTCTGTGGTGTAACAAAATTTTTTAAAAAGATGTGCTCACACTACCTTACAATTTACCTTAATTTATTCATAAAGAAATCATCCAAGTTAACTTTAAATTTTTCCAAAATATTACAAAATCTATACTAACTATTAATATAGCGACAGCAAGAAATAACAAATAAATCTAATGGTTATTGCAACAAGAACAGCTACAAAAAAAACGCTGTAAAAAATTCCAGAAAAAAGTTAACAATAAGGAGCACGCTGAGGAAAAGCAACAGTTACAATCAACGCCGTCAAGCAGTGTAACAATTTATAATTAATTCTAAACTCCAAGAATCCGTAAAATTTATATAGCCCAGAAAAATTGTATTACATCTGAAATCTGCAAGCCAGTTGTTAAACGAATTGTGAAAATAATTATTACATAAACACAATAAAACAAAAAAATGCAGTTTCACTTTGCAGATTGTGCGAATTTCATCCCTATTAAGGAATAAACGTTGAAACTAAAATTAATCTGTAACGAAACTGATTTTATATTTTTCTATAATTATCGTTTTTTTTTGTTATTTCAATGGATTAGTTCAGAGGAAATTATTTCGACTATTTCTTATAATGGCCAGTATTATTTTAGAAATATACCGAGTGTCTCAAATCAAACTGTTTTTGCGTACATCAAACTATATTCACATTTAAAAGATGGACAATACGTTAAGAAAATAAAAAAAGAGGCTTGTTATTGTATTTTTTTTAAAGAAAAGATAAAGTAGCTACTTTTGTTCGCTTCTAAAATATTCTTTCCCTGTCATTTTAGAAAGTTTAAAAGCACATCATTTGTCGAATAAGTCTATAATCAAATGTGGACAATTGTATCATTGAAAATGACTATTTGGTAGGATTCTGTCGCAAAAAATCCTAAATATTAAAACTGAATCAAATGAGGGAAATCATATCTTCGACAGTGATATTTTCTTCTGGTATCATCATATTTATTCTAGCTTGGCGCCTAACGTGGGCCTAATTGATTAACCTTTAAATTCTTAGTCCTTTTAACGCTACAGATTAATTTGATAATTCTCTATAATATTATTACAGATAACCCTAGGACTGATTGTTTTAGCTATTTCTCATACAAACGATGCTCAGATTCACTTTTTCACATACTATTTTTGTGTTATTGGTCTAAAGACAGAGAGGAATCAAAAGGTCAACTCAGCCAATAAACCCACAAAATCCTATTGCAAGGATTTGCAAAGCATCAAACCGATCTCACTGAACCATCAAATAATAAATTAAAAAAATTGGAAGACAGATTGGTGGCTATAATGAAATGGTTAGGATGTGAGAACAAAGTAGTGAATATTAAGTTGACACAAACACGGTGGAACCAAAAATCCAAACATAGTAATCCAAAAACATTCGCCAGAAACTTAATTTGCTGGTGGTGAAATTTACAATAACCACCACAAACGATGGTGCCTCTCCCCCCCTAGTGGCGAAAACGGCAAAAGTTTTTTGTGTGGGGTATTCTGATCCATAAGCGTCCGTCAGTAGGAAGCCGAAATTGAACCAAAGGGTTTTCCTTCTACTTCGGAATATGAAACGAGCTTTTTTTATCTTTCCAGATTTTGCCGTGACAGAATGGGCAAAATACACACCTGGAAAAAAGTTAAGGATATTTTAATTTTTACGATTTAAATTCTGATTACTGCATTCAAACTGTATAGTACATCTTTTCACCTTCTTTATGAGCATGTAAGATCAAATAGCCACTGTTTAATTTTCTCATAAATTTTTGTTTTCATATTTGATATTTTTATTTAATACCGAGTTGAATTTATACATTTAAACTGAAGATTTCTACAAAACTGAAAGGCACAATTGTTGTATATCATGGAAAGAGTTCATTTAACTAGTCCTGAAGCAAACAGAGCAATTAGCGTGCTTCAAGCTGACCTTTGGCAAGTTGACGTTGCTACCCCAGCTACATGTAACGCAAAGTGTGATAAGCAGACTTTATACCAGAAATCGACAAACTGGATCTGTTAAAGAAAGACCTTGCACAGGTAGACCACGAGC
>VTPC01003925.1:163646-250467 GCA_011009095.1 Ignelater luminosus
TTCAAACCCGATCCATTTTGCCAACTTTTTACGGTTTCCAAGATCCCAATAGCGCAAGTTTCGTGTTGAATATTTCACAATCAGTAATGGATAACTTGGCCATAGGATATAACTCTTTTTTTCATTTTCAAGGTATGGACGCAAATGGTGCATGGGTGCGACTTCAAAATGGTTAAAATCCACGCAGTATTAAACAGTATATTACCAGATACAGTTTTCGACGTTTTGCACGATCCTGCATATAGGAAAGAATGGGATTTACATATGATAGAATCGACTGAAATTGGCTATTTAAACCCCAATAACGATGTAGGATATTACGCAGGTAAATTCTTACAACTTAACATTTAATAAAAGTATTTTAACTAAAAGCAAATCTTAATTTATATTGTTATGGAAGTACATACGATCATCACTTAGGTACTTATTCTTTCAGTTTCCTGTCCAGCACCACTAAAAAATAGAGACTTTGTATTGCAACGTTCCTGGTTGGATATGGGTGAGGAAAAACTAATCCTAAACCATTCTATACATCACAAATGCTACCCACCTAAAAAAGGATTTGTTAGGTATATCAATATCATCATCAATTCAACGTATTATTATTTAGCAAGTATTAATAACATAATATAAAATGATTTTTTAGAGCTGCTTCCCATTTAACTGGTTTTGTGATACGATCCTGCCCTAGAGGAACGTTTTTGGGATACGTTTCTCACACGGATCCGCGTGGAAAGCTACCTCCATGGCTAGTGAATAAAATTACACAAATATTTGCGCCTAAAATGGTAAAACAATTGAGAAAAGCGGTAGAAGGGTACAACCATTGGAAAGCTAGACAACAGAATCCAGATTTCAAGCCTTGGACATATCCAGAACAAATGATGTTAGCTCCTCGCATAAGTATTACTGACGTAAGTATCAATGTTGTAAACAAAAAGAAATCAAAAAGGTAAATAATTTTGAAAAGGCGACCATAATAATATTAATTTACAAGTCTGTACCAATACAACTGTGATAATCCAGATTAGGTTAGACAAGCACCAGCTTCACTTTTAATTGGTAATGAGTTTTCATTACACAGTATTATGTACACTTTATTCATAAATCACTGACGAAATTAGACGGCGTACAATAATCTAATACTAAAGGTATAGGCAACCCACAATACACCAGCACAGCAAAGTTTCTATAACTTGAACTGTGGCTGTTGCCAGTTCTTGAATTATTGTGACCATATTCATGTTGCTTTGTCATAAATCAGTGCAAATGCTTCAAGTTACTTCTGCCTATTAATTTGTAACAACCTAGATCTAATAATTTATTTATTTTTCAGTGTGTGGAATCGCATAAAACTTCAGCCAATTCACTAACACGAGATTCTGACTACGACTGACAACTTATTTACAAACTAACAATAGCTTCAAAAGAAGAATCAAATATGTTATTACAATTAAGTAGTTTTACTGAGAAGATCGGGTACCTAATGTAATCACACAATTTGTGGATTCTTTAAATCTCATTAGCATAGATTTAAGAGAAATTTAAGTGCACTTTATTCCTTGAAAAAAGAATCCACACCAAAAAATTATTGAATTTTTAAATTATACAGGTATATTTTAGATCTAGTCTTACTTTCAGTGATGGTTTTACTATTATAATAGGTTGAGAAATTCATGATGCCAAAAAAATAGCAAAAATTAAAACTCACTGCCATTGGGGGTGTATAATGTGTTTTAGGCCAAATCAAAATATATTTCGGAACAACTCTTAATTAATAAATTATAAAAATATTAATTAACCTAAAATAGTTAAAACCAGAACGATGATGAGTCTTTCATATTTCAATTTTGTTCTGTGGTATTACAGTATTAATTAATATTTAAAACTATTTTTTGAATGAATCTTTGGCTATTTTGCCTGAGTTTTGCTCAGATGGCTTGTGTAGGATATATCAATTATATTATAACTATGAAAATGATAATTTGAATAGAAAAAATATTATAAAGGTACTTATAGTATTAGTATACTAACTTATATACATATAAAACTGTTAAGTAGGTATATTTAATTCTATTAACAATTAATAAAATATGCAGCAACGAATCTATATTGTTTTCTAAAAGTTCAGAAATCAATCAAACTTTTTTCTGTAAAAACAATTGAAGAATCAGTATGGCTAAGATAACATCATTTTAGAATAGATGAAAACTCCTTTTTCAGTAAGAGAACAGCAATTATCTACAAAAAGAAAGAGTAACCTTCTCAATGGAATGGTGAAATTAGAAGAAAAGTAAAATACTTGGAAGATGCCTTAGAAATTGTAAACAAGTAAAAATTAAAAATGATTCTTCAAACAGAATTTTTTGTTTTAATCTATGTATGGTAATAGCATTAATCAACAGGGTATTTATTTTATTGGTCATTTTAAATTAGAAGTTCGACAAGCATATCAACAAACATTCTAGAAAAAAGACTGTAACAGATAAGCACCTCAAATGTGCTTTCACTAAAATACAGCTATTGTAAGGTTTCCTTTTCTCAATTATTAGCCACTCCAGATCGATACATACAGGGTTATACAAAATTAGAGTTCTTTCTCTTTTCCTCATTTAGTTTCTCTACAAACTTTAGCACAGAGAGTAGATGTAATTTCAAGAAAAAATGTCATATATGTAACTAAATATATTCACAAGTTATCGAGGTGACAGAGGTTTGATATCATGGCCACTCAGATTTCCCAATCTAAATTCTTATGATTTTTGTCGATGGGGCTACTTAAAGTAACTTATGTATGGGGTGGATATAACTAATTGTAATCAATTTCAGTGGAGGATTCAAGATGATGCAATTCATATTAGAAAGAATAACATGGCAGAGGGCATTCTTTTGCACATTTATTGTGATTTTAGCCTTCTGTATCCTTCAAATAAATCATTTATTATTAAATTATGATAATTACAGTCCCAGTCTTTAAAAATCTACTTGCTGTTGATAGCGTTTATAAACAGGGTAGTAAATCTACCTGTATTTAGTCTTATATCTTCAAGTTTCTAGAATTTAGAAAAATGGCAAACAAAAAACAAGACTATTATTGACAGATCCTTCATGTAACTACTAGTAATATCAAAACCAAAAATAAAACCAAATGATGACACTTGAAAATGATGAAGGCGTCATCAAAGATATGTTACATATAGGTAAGTCTGAACTAGAGTCCCTCAAGGTAATAACCGAATAAATAAAAAATGTGATTGGTTACTTGTTCTTCTATCTATGAAGACGAACCTGTTTTCAATAGGCCTATCATAAGAGAAAAAGGCAATTTGACAATGGTATTGTTCAGATAATAGATCTAATTAATTGAGGAATTTCCCACTTAATTAAAAAAAACCTACAAGACTAATGATTTCATTCTTCAGATTATTTATAAACATATATTCTTAGGCAGCATTGAATTCTTTCAGTCAAGCGAAGAAAGTGAAGAAAAAGTCTACAAGAACAACAGGTAAAGGAAAAATTGTAAGAGGTACAAAGCTGTATAGTGTAACTCGTTCTTTAACAATTTCCTGTCATAGATGAAAGAAACGCTATTTTGTATCCAATAAAGAAATAAAACTCGTTAACATGCGTAATATCTCAAAAAAGGGTTATAGAATCTACTTCCCAAAATCTGTAGAGAAAAATTCTTGCGTATGTCTATATCTGAAGAATAATAAGCGAAAACTTTCAGGATGAGTTTAAAAATTCTAATAACAAACTTTAACATGGTATGGCACTGTTTGCTTCCCAACTTATAACTGATTTTCAAATTATTTATTGATTTCCCCCAGAATAAAGTGAAAACACATGCGATGCAAATTTGGGTTGTTTTTATACTGCTAGGGTCAAACTTGGATTATACCGCAGAACAGTTTGGAAAAATTCCATTTTGATAAGTTCAAAAGATCCAAGAATCAAAGTAGTCTTTTAGCAGCATTTTTTTAAGTACCGTACGAGCGAAAAAAAACGAAATTAAAACATGATCAGTTAAAACATGACATCGTACTAGTCATGGCCAACTTTTGACTGGATTTTTTAGCTTGTCAGATATTAGATAAAAACTATGATTAAAAAACCAGCCCAGCTCCTATCAGAGAGTTTACTAATCTCCATACGCAACACTTTTGAATAAGCTGAGTGCCACAAGTAAAAACCAAAAAAAAGGAAGTTTCCATAATCAATCGCAGAGTAAAAAGTCATAATAATTATTGCTTCACACATGGAAAGACCTTCTGCTTCTAGTTTTCTTTCCCTAATGATTTTATTAAAAAAATCTAGCCTACTGTTTAGGTATAGTTCTCATCCGGAAACATTCTGAATGTAAACCTAAAAAGAAAAGGGAACACGTAGGGGATATCTAAATATATCTCGAATGAGTACTGTATTATATTTTCTAATGAATACCTGAGATACGAAATATAGGAATTTTGCGTTAGGACAATCTTATTTCATATTAACAATAAAACTACACAAAAAATATTTGTGTTTATTACCTACCTTGATAGATAAATTCAAACTGTTTACCTTGAATAGGATGAACTGCCCTTGAGTTGCGTGTTTTTTCTCCAGAAAAGGTCTCTACTGCGTGTTATCATTATTTATCTATAAGTAGCCTTATTTTGTTCAAACTGTATCACGCAGAATATGACTAATGATTCTAAAACATCATTAGAGCAAAGTGATATTTAGAAAACTATAAATTACATACCAATCGTATAAAAATAGAAACTCTCGTTATCTCTTCAGTAAATTATTATTATTATTTGTTCAAAAGATTTACCTTTTTAAGCTTTTAAGATCATTTATTAAATAATTTGTACTTAAATCTTTTATTATTATTGCATTATTATACTTATGTAAGTTTGTGATATTAAGATTCTTCTGTGAAAAAGAGTAACAAAGCCACTGGGATTTGCAAACCACACATAACCTCTCATAAACATAAGCAAATACGAAATTTTTAAATGTGAAAAAGCGTGTAATTTACTTACTTAACTTACTAGTGATATTTCTGTTTATTAAAGCATAAAAAGATTAAAATAACTATTAATTGACGCATAAATGAGTTGTACTTTTAAAAGATACGGAAACTTTGAATATAAAGTTTGTGGTTGGAATTGACCTGTTACGTCCACTAAATTTGATGTAAATCCGATTAATTTACAAAACCCTTGAATCTTTATTGCTCAAAACAAAGAATTTTTCTTCAAAATACTAAACATTACTTCTCAACTTCAAAAAATCAAACGCTTACTTTGCAATTTGCACCTAATACAGCACAGGTCAGAATTGCTAATGCTTTACAGCCACTAATTATATTTGTAAAACTGAACACGTCAAAAGATTATTTAAATTTGATGTTTTGTATTCAGTAATGTTAAATGCATGCCATTACGGTCCGAAATTCCTTAATATTTCTGTCCGTTGGAGAATAACCTCCCTCTCTACGTTGTAGATGTATCTCGTTTAAGACGAATTAGTCAGTCGAAGTCTGCAGATTCTTCCTTGATCGTGACCATCATTCAGAAGCTTGCTCAAGCATTGTTGTTAATCTACTCATATGGTCTCTTTATAGCACTTGGTGGGATCAGTTGTTACATCGAGCTATCCCAAAGACAAAAAGCGTGTATGACAACAAAGAAGTTGAATTGCTCCGGGAGCGATGTTGCCAGGTTGGCTCCCCTGCACATACCTCAATTTTTTCATATAAGAAAACCTGATTTATCTGCAAAATAAAATTAAGTTTTCCAAAGGCTTAGATTCTGATTGAGTAGTATAGTGGATCAACACATCCATCACTGTTTCTCCCTCGGTTTATGCCATCCGTGCTGCAATCCGAGTTAACTCTATGTTGGAGATGGTACTGGCACTCAGTTGTAATACCCTTCCCCCACACATCCGCATCTACATTTTAATGTATCCTGTGCTTTTCTCTACCGATCTGCCAGAGGAACGTCTCCCAAGGTGTGCGGTAAGTAGGTTTGAGAAGCACTGAAATCCCTTTCCGGTTACGGCTACCATCTAACAGGTGTACAACCTTTCCAACGCAACATCATCAGCTAACCTGGACCACCACTGGTGTTCTTACATAATTTACGTAATATATCTATATGGAGACATCAACCATCGACAGCATCACCATCTTCCAAGTTCACCACTTACAGCTTCATCGCCACCAGGCGAACGCAATGATAACCACCACCATGCTACACCTATGCCAGCGAAGACTACATCATCCGGCCTGCACTAACTATATCTATATCTACACCACGGCTAACAGGAAGTATGATTTGAAGATATAAATGTCGTATCGACATAAAGTGTACTATATTACCAAAAACAGCTTCAAACATGCTAGTAATTTGCAAAATCGCTGCACAATGAACCCATAAGAAAAATAAACCTAAACTCGAAACGTCATAGGAATTCTAATAATAATGTTAAAGTTGCCTAAGAACGTTGAACGTCTTTACAGAATTGAGATTGGCATTCAAGTCAAAAAAAAGAAAATTGGATTTTTCAGTTTCTTTAGATATCAAAAACAAAACCGTATCAGATATTCAAATTCCGATCTTACCACAACATTGCTCATAAAATTGGGCAACTTTCTTTTTCAATTTAATCTTGAAATAAGTGAGATCTTCATGTTGAGATTTTAAACCGAGCCCCCTGTGTTATAGTATTTTTCATGTAGTGCTCACTGTCATGTGTGCTGTATGATCCATCAAAACTGTTTGTGAAATTCTGGAGAGCAATGCCTATTACATTCAAGTTTTGACTTAAAACAGAATCCAGAATTCCATAACCATTCTGATTATTCAATAGAGTGTTCCATTTAAAAGATTTATTCTTCATATCGCTGCTCTTTTGTTTTATAGGCGATGGTATTTTATCTTAGTGCGTTAGAAAGACTGCAATAAATTATCTAACCTGCTTCTAAAATTTTTTAAAAACTCTACTCTGACAAAACTATTGGGTGTGTAATGAAAAATCAACCACACTGTATAAGTATCTGAAATTTCAAATATACTTACATTAATATATACCAGCCACTCAGTGAATTTCGGTATCGGACTAACTAACTCTACTACAGAGAAATCAGCCAGGAAATTTTGAGGTTATATAGTCGCCTGTAAGAAGTTCTAAATCGAGCTCAGTTACAAACCTATTTGATAGATCCGTCAAAATCTCTTATTTTGTCTGTATAAAAAATTTCAAAACAATCTAGTAATCCCTTAATTACAATTTTTTCCTTGTTTTTTTATATTTCAATTGGTAGTTTGCTATCTCACATTTTAAATACAGGAAGTTTAGCGTCATCCTTTGATATGTAATTTGTCAGATAACTTTTTTCAAGCGTTTTCTACTTTTTGAAACTTCAAATTCAAAAGTCTAGTAGTTTTCTTAGTTTTCTAATATTGTAATCAATACGTTAATTAATTATCATAACATTGATGACTCTATAATTGTCAAACACCACTCGAAATCTGATAAGATAACGCAAACTTTATTATATTTAAGATATGAAATCCTTAAACAATACAAAGCCCCCATTACCTGTAATATAATGCCAAAAATACGTTAGGAAGATCAGTTTATTGTAAGAAGTCGTCGGTTGCGTGCCTTACTTTAATTCCGTTAATAAACGATTAACGCGTAAGTGTGGCAAAATTTGAACTAAATTAATGTACAATAGCAACGATATAAAAGATAAGTTTGCTTCAAGGATAATTCTATAAACCATAAAAGAACTTAACGCAAAACTACCGGTAGATATAATGTCTAATTTATTTATTTAGAGTATGCTAATTTCGTATGTAAATAAGACAATTCCTCCACAACTTCGTGATTTTGTTAGTTGACTCAAAACGCGGAAAACAAGTTGTGAGATATCAGTTCGTAAAGCCATCTTTTAAATGTTAATTAAGTGAGAAAAATTATAAATAAATAATAATTGTAAATAAAACGTGAAAAGATACAGACATTAATTAAAATTGATTGAAAGCGAAAATTCCTATAGAAAAATGGAAAACGAATGTCAAAAACCCTTACAACCAAAACCTTCTGTTTTACCTAAAATATTCAGAATGTCCGAAAAAATAGATGAAATAAAGGAGCAAAACTCATTATTACCCATCACAGTCGAACCTAAAAAACAAATGATGTCCTTAATGGATACGCTCCTAACTTTATTCATTGTGTCACCTCTGATAGTAGGACATTGGAGAGGTACATGGGATTTAATGGACATTTACACTTCGGCTTTTCCAGCTTGGGAAAGTTTTCTGTTTGGCGGCGCCCTTCATTTAAGTTTTGCAATCATGAGGGATGGCTTACAAGATCTGATCAAGTTTAAAATTGAAACTTTGCCAAAGACCATCTTAGCATATTCTTTAAGGCGATTGTATACTTACTTATTTGCAGCTGCATGTATAATGAATTGGAGAGGTGGATGGATTATTTTTGACGAATGGTTTGGTACTGAACTTTTACAGGACGGGCGTGCAAAAGCTGGAAAAAGTTTGCCAATAATTGTAGGCGTCTTTATCGTTTCACTTGTGATTTTAGCAGTATTAAGATCGTTGAGAAATACCCTAGCTGCTCCATTCGTTATCGGTTTGGACACTAAAAGCACTGCTTTCGATTTTCCCACGAGGTATCGGATCTCGGTAAGTAGAATTTTTATCGTATAATCACCTTTTTTATGATAGCATTTAGGGATTAAACTGCTTGAATTAATTGTGGGTTACGATTTTTTTATTGTAAACGAATAGGATTTACTTTCATCTATTGTGACGTTAATAAGGCTAACAAAGTGATAATTATGTTAGCAATTATATGTATGGCAATATGGCAAGAAGCAAGTTCAATAACGTTTACATAAATTTAGCCCGAAACGCACCAACATATTTGTAATATTATTGTGAACGCATTTAAGGTTCTCATTCAATTTTGTTACTAAGACTTTGCACTGGTTCTTATTGTATAAGATAAACTAATGTGTTAATTAAATTGACACTTGCAGAAAGAAAAAATAGAAATGAGAATTTTATTAGTTATTACTTTTATTATATATTTACCTAACATTACTGTTATTATACTAAATATTTATGAGCTTGCTTGTGTATTACTAGAATTTGAAGATCTAGACTCAATGAGATCGAAAACCCCTTGACTGCTAATTTTTATATATCTCTTATATTATCTTTTATCACGTAGAAAGTTGACAAACATTTATGAAACAAACAAATCTTTCTTGAATTTGGCCATTTGCCCTCAAGGTTGTAGTATTTAGTACTTTTCGCTATTTTGTTGTATTATGCATGTCTATAGTATGCCATGCAGCGCGGGAAAAATTGAATAAAGTGCCTGTAACAAAGTATATTGCAAAGTTTTATCTCCCCCAAAGATCAACAGAGTTTGTTATTCCCAGCTAGCTTCCAGTCGGTTGTCTTTAGACGCAGGTAAGGGGTGTTGTGAAATTTGTAATAAACAATAAAAACACAAAATGCTCAATTGTATCTTTCTTACGGTCAATTGGACAGTAGCGCAGCGGTTGGATAAAAGGCAGACTCACTAATTCATAGACTTTTAGGTTAACTTCCCAGATAGTCTATCAAAATGTTGCCTAACATATTATCACTGTAACCTGGGGCTTTGATACTTTCTTCGTGGTGCTAGAAGAGTGAAACTGACAAATTAGAACATTCAAAGAATCACAAACAGGAAATCTATCTAACTATAACCCCTAGTCGGAATTAGCATGCAATAATCCCTGAAGACAACAAAAGAAAACAAAGCCGGCTTAATTAGGCAGAATGACTAAATGAAACCCATCAAATTGAAATATAAGAGAAATACTCCCACAAATCGCATTAAAATACTTCAGAATGTAATAACAGCAAATCATCGGCTCGAATAAAAGACTGATGACGATATTCATCTTCTATAACTACTACTACCATACGAACCGATGCGATGTAAGTTTTAGCCTGGAAGAGAAAAAAATTTTTTGGGATCGTATCAACAAGGCCATACTATGCCTTGCCAAATATGAAAGTCTTACTTGCTTTATATATGAAACGACTAAAACATGTTGGCTCTCTTAGTTAGACCATGCAATGACTATGCGTTCCGCCGTAGAGATCTTTTATACCTACCGCCCGTACATATTAAAAAGTGGGAGGAAGCAAGAAAGGCTTCACATGAGATATGGCGGAAAAAGGCAAGAAAAGACAACCGAATGCTAAAACAATCATTGAGAAATACTACGTTATACTACATAGCTCGATATTATCCCGAAAAGTCTTGTCTTGTTCTCGGATCGATTGAACTTTAAGGTAGGTGGTATCGTGAATCTAAAGACATAAACCAAGAATAGAAATGTGTCGTATGTATTCCGGTCAAAAGTCTTTTGCTTGTGTACACAAAAACTGTTGGAAAAATTCTATGCATGCAGACAGGTCCCTGGTCGTTTCAAAAATCTGGTCTTGGAGTGTTATCGTTCTCTGGTCGTCTTAGATCAGAAAAACTGAGTGTCGCTAATCTTCCATGGAAGTGCTATTCTTCCTGTAGATGCAGTACATGTTGAATTCATAAGAAGTCGATACGTTAGCAGGGCAGTCGGGAAAAAAACAAAGAGCAAGATCCCGCTTCCACGTCCGCATAAGAAACTCAAGCATCCGCCCTCCGTCCTCATGAAACGTACAGACAACCTGATTCCGAGATGGTAAAAATTTGACTTGATCCCCCCCCCCGTCATTTATAGGAAACCCACCCCAAGGCCGCACCTACCCACCATCGAAACATTATCGAGCGACGAAGTTAGCAGTCTTCGCGCTACGATCGCTTTCAGGGATTAATTCTTGGGCCGACTATAATCACTAAGGTTTTACCGTAGTTTTCCTCAGCGGTAGAGGCAAAAGTATTTCTATAGTATTCTTCGGACTCGCCACCACAACACAACAACGCAAATCACACAACATAAAAACAGCATCGCCAATACGACATTACGCCTCAGCCACCGTCACGACTCAGCACTGGTGCACTGCCACCGAATAACGCCGCCAAGACTTTGCACCACCTTCGTTGTATGTCGCAACTCCTCAAAACTAATTTATTTTATTGTTACGGCCGGCCGAAGAAGAGTCAGACACTTATATAATGATCTCTGAGGGAACGAAACGTAACAATAATTTGCTTACTTGTTTGGTCTTTCTAAATCTTGTATTTCTCAGTAATGTTTGTACAACATCTTGACCTGATTGGTCATATATAAAGACCTCTAGAATTTTGTGCGCAGGTTTTCAAAACACTTTGTAGAATCACCTAAATACCGATATCAGTTTTAGAATCAATACCGAGGTTTGAATACTGCAAGAGAATGATTTAAATCTTGGTATTGTATATTGTGACTCATAAGTGTGCAAAAATGACGCCATAATAATACTGTGCCAAAGCCAAAGATAAAATTTGTTCTTCTTTGATAGGTATGCACTAGTATTCCAACAGAAAATCTTTGCTATTCGACTTTGGAAAGGTCTCTTGTTTTCAGACAGGTGTCTGGTTGCCTCGACAATTACATTCTAGTCTGTCACCATTCTCTAGCCGTCTTGGATAAGAGAAATTGAGTATTGCTAATCTCGTTTGGCATAAAATGAAAAAGCGATCTAAGTCGATAGCTAAAAATAAACTCTAGACAGCAGTGACTGATTTCACGTATGTGTGCAATTTACAGAATCATAAAGATGACTTTGGAAAATTATGCTATGGTAATACTGTGCCAAAACCAAGGGTAACATTTCGTTCTACTTTGATAGCTGTGCAACAGTATTCTTATAGAAAGTCTTTGCTATCCGATTTGTATACATAAGAATCTTTAGAAGAATTCCTTGCATTTCCTGGTTGCCTCAAGAAGTACATTCCATTTGGTAATAACGCGTTACTGTTCTCTGCCTATCTTGGACCAGGGAAATTGAATTCCACTAATCTGGGTTCAAGGACTCTCATTCTCTCATTCGAGACTTGGCTTTTCATTAAGCTATGTTAATAGATTCGTCACAGATAGGAGTCTTCGAAGAGGCCATCTAAATAAGCACTTCAGGGCAATGAAATTTTGAAAATATAGTTATTCCAGACAGTTAAACGAATTACCTGCATTTTCTGTAATTGTATCCTAATAATGCTGTATGTTATATCGCGGTGTTCTTGTTTTTTGTTCTTTTAAGCTGATACTATATAAGAGACCCATGACTAAAGCTTATCGTACAGCTTTATTTATGCTTGTCCAGTCAATAACTGAATGACACTTCTCATTATTTGAACGTTACCTTTAGGTGCCTACAGATATTAAGATATAACATACTACAACTTTTTACTACAAATTATTTGCTTTTCCAATTTTTATAATATTCTACGTTGTGCAGCGTCTTTATAAGAATATTGAAAAACTATAAAGGAAAAGGTTATTTGGTCTACTTTTAATAAAATTTCTTTTTTTTTCGTTTCTTGACCTATTCATCAAGAAAAAAGAAATAAACCATACACTGCTGAATGTAGTAGTTCATGGGCCTTTTTAGAAATGCAGAAGTATACAAGGCATTTTTATTAATGTTCAAATTATAATATTATGTACTTCTTATTTATAAATTTTTAATTACACTAGAATCTCACATTAATTAAGTACAACAAAGTAATTCTGCAATAGATAGGTAATTAAAGCAATAAAATTTATCATACGACAGACATTATAAACTATGTCAACAAACCAACTCATTAAGTCTTAAGAACAATTTTTAAACAATGACTTTTAAAAGTTAACTATGCACACGACTAATGTAAAGTAATAATCACGCACCTTATGTACTAAAAAATCACTTTTACATTAGTTATAATCATAAGCTTTCACAGTTTTCAGGATTTCGATGTAAACAATATACCACCAGGTAAGAGTAATTTTATGCCATTTAAACAACTGTGACAAAAATCTTCACTTAATTAACTTGCGTTAAATGAGAAAATCAAGAAGAGCATAAAATATATGGAGTGTTTACAATTCTTTAAAATTCTATTAAATCTCAAAAATGCTTTTTAAGAATAAGATTTAAAAGTTTTTACAAAATAATCCTTGTGGAGTTAAACATTTCTCGTTTTTACCTCAAAAAGTTGATTTGATTGCTTAATAATATGTAAAAAAATACTTATAAGTGAACACTTTGTATATATTTAAAATTATGGTCGACATACTTAATTCTAACACTTTCATCCTTTAACTACTTACTTTGTTCAAATGTTCAAGAAACATCGCAGAGGAGTGATATATTGAGACAAGTTTTAAGTGTAATATGAGTTTGAGTAAGATGAAGAATCATAAGTGGCCCTCCGATTTTGGATTGTATAAGCAAGTACAAATGCAGAAAAAGTCTTTGTTGTTTAAGTTGGCAGTTTTGGGTACTGCTATTGTTTTATTAATATTTACGGTAAGTAAACAATTGCTTTGTTAATTTATTTTTTATCGACCATCGGAGACTTTATTTTTTGATAATAATAAGAATCTACTAGATCGAACTGAATTCTAATTCTATTTAATTAAATACGGGGTGGCGGCTACTGCCAACTGAATAATGTCCAGTTGAAAATAAAAAATGTACTGATTTGCTTCCTCTGCAACTCTTTGAAATAAAGTTCCAAATTTCAAAATAAACCAAATCATGCAATGACTGGTTTAACAGTTTCAATCTTAAAGTTTTTAGTTATCTAGACAAGGTTAGTTCTATGACATTATGTTACTTACATTACGTATCCTCTAGATGCTATAAGGAAAATTTAATATTGTTGAACACCTAGATTCGTAAAAAACTTTTTAAACTCTGCAGGTTACATGGGCTACATCAACAACTAGTAAAAAGTCTCTGAAGCTACGCTCATGAGATCGTTGTTTTTCGAGATCCTCTCCTAGAGTCCATTCAATATTTCCGCGACCTTCGAATTAAATGTTAACAGACTGATTATTTTCTTTTACATAAGGTACCTAAGAGTTTTGGCCCATTCATTAGAGAGTAGGCTCAACGTTGTCCAAAGTCGTGCTTGGAGGCTTAAACGGCCTCATTTTATTTGATTAACTAACAAACTAGAAATTAATAAATAAGGCAACGTTAATAATTTTGTGGTGTTTCAAATAAAAAACTTCATTGATAGTTTCCTTGAAACATTGTCTTCTATACCAGCCATCTAGATAAATACCTTATTTCTCAATCTTTTGTGGTAGATTGCAGAGCAATTTCAGATATTCTGACTATATAACAAATACTGTCCTAGCTTCCCTTCAGACGCTAGCGCTGTACCTTCAGTTGATTCAAGACGACGGATGTCCTTGTAATTTTCTTTACTTTAGGGAATAATAAAAAATCACAGAGCCAAGTCGAGACTGTAGGGTGAGTGGGCAACTGTGAAAATCAGATTATTCTGTAAGAACTCAAAAGCTCTACCAGTTGCTTGCGCAGTAGGATTGTTGTGAAGTTGAAGGCCAGGCAAACCTGTCTTAGGTAGTTTTTGTTCAATTGCCCGAAAAGCTTGTGATGAGCAAATGGTAACATACCACCCAAGGGTTTTCAACACTTCGCCCTCTTTTTACTTTTGTTAGCTTTCTTTGTTTTCCAAAATCCAAATTCTTGATTGCCTTTTTAATTCTGGGTTTTTTTTATTTTCAATTACGATGTCAAATACGCGCTTACAATATCTATTGTCACATCTTCCAAGTACGTAACGACACCAATCAACGCTCTTCTGTTCGTGAGTGGTACCCAACGAGACACAGCTTTTCTAACATGGAGGTGTTGATGTAAACAGTTTCTACCGCTTCTGATCCAATGCCAACGATATTCTGAGTTTCTCAACAACATATTGATTACGGAATCAGCATTTATCGGAGCGTCTGTAGTGTTTAGACATCCGTTTATTTCTTTCTCTGCCACTATTGCTAGCCTATGTCTAAATTCACTGTACCACCGATACACTGTTGCCCAAGAACTTTCTTTATCAAAAGCACCACTTAATTTTTCAGACACCCGTCCATCTTCAATTTGCAATTGAAATCATAGTAATCTGCTGTCTTTAATTTCCTCAATCTTTTTTTTTTGGAAGCATTACGTATTTGATGCGCACCCCCATTTTGTAAATTTCAGTCAACTCTGATACTTTTCATAAGAATTTGATTCAATTCCGTTTTTGTTTAGTTTCATGAGCTAAGGCTTAGTCGATACCAAGCAGATGGAATAAGTCCATTTCTCACATTTCTGTTGTTGGACAAGAAAGAGACTATCTAATCCAGGAGTAGACAAGACCAGCGGGTTAAGTAGTAGCCTACAAAAAAGTGCTAGACAGCGCCCTGAATTTATAACGTCAAACTGTTGATATGTAAGAAAACTAGATTTACAATACTTAAAGGGTGACCAATAGATGGCGCACATAATTTGCATTAATAGAATTAGTGGCTTTAAGAATGAACTTAAAATATGATGGTAAGGATAGAATTCAAGTCTGTATATTTCGTAGGTCTCGGTCAAGTACGGTTTACGGAAAAAGTTTGTAGAATCCGGTAGACATGTCAATTCTTGTTTTCGCAAATGTAATTGAAAAAAACATGATCGTTGCGACCTCTACTGAAATTTTTAGAAACACAACAGCGAAGCATGTCATCAGAAACAGGCATAAACGTAAAATCTGCAAGCCTGCAGATTTTTCAGCAGCTATGGCAACATTGGTTGTAGCTGCTAATCACTTCCATTTTCCGCCATTTTGACAAACTTTAACAAAATTCAGTGCCAGCTGTTAGTTGATGATTTGAGCCCATATATATTTCAACAATAAAATTAAGTTGGTTGGCTTAGAACTTTTCTTCTAGTTTGGCTTTCCGACAAAAAGTTTTTTTATCCCTGATCTAATCAATACAACATTTTTAATGTTTCTGATATTATAGAGTAGATATTTGCAAAGTTTCACTATTGCATGATTGAAGAAACACTGACTTAGACGACGCAAAACTTGGAGCTTCAGACAACTGACTGTCAAATTGTTTTCATTTTCTCGCTATTCACATTCTGCTTTGTATAAATTTATTGGGAGAATCTTATCGATCTTCTTTTACAAAATGGTTGCACTATTTAGCGCTAGCGAGCAGTGTTCAAATTTCACGTTTGCTATCGTATTTCCCAGAGATGAAGGTACTTAAAACAAATGATAACATAATGTCCATAAAAAAGCCTGATATTACTAAAATTATCTTCTAGTTGATAGCTCTTACGTACAGTTTGTTACATCAAAAATGCTGCAACCGGTTTTCAAGAAAATTGAGGTAATAAGTTCCATTGTCTTATATTATAAAAGTGGTTTAAGGTTTATTAAAACGGCTTTGCAGATTTCCTCCTACATCGTTTGACATCTCTTGAGATATAATCTTTTTATGATTATATGCAAAAACTTAAAAAATTAGTATACATGTTTTCAGAAGATTTTCTTATACCATTGTAAAAAAGTTTATCGGAGGACAGAAATAATTTAAAAGTATCTTGTGACGTCATCACCCTTACTACGCATAGATTAAATTAAATTTTTTAAAAACCAAGGAGTTGCAGATTGATACGTTTTTGATTAAACATACTGTATATTCTGTATTATTATATTCACTTTATCATTTACTCTAAAGATCCTTTATTCAGATTAAAACAGAAACATTTGTTATACTAATCAATTTATGCACACCTCTAAAGGTAAGCTAGAAACTACAAACATTTTCGAAATGAGCAGTTTTTTGACAATGAATACATCCCTAGTTTTAAATGCAACAAATAAAAATTAAATTAATTCTTATTTAAAGCCTTCTTATATAAACCTTCTTTGCTTAAAATCATCTCGCAAATTAATTTTCCCACTGGTCACCTGCTATAATTATTCTTTACATTATTTGAATGAATCAGTACTTCAATACCTTATATAATTTTATAAACAACAGAAAAATGCTAAAGGATCTCTTATTTTATAAAAAATAAATGAGTTTTTAATGGCTTGTTAAACACAAATCACAGCAAGTACAAGGTAAAACTAAAAGTTCACAAACAAACCAATTTTTTTTGGAAAATCTTAAACAACTAGTTTTTTTATGTTATCTAACTTTAATGCGTAAGAATTTTTTTCTTTCTTTCTTATAACAAAAATAATGTTAATTGCTTATTTTTAGATACTGTATACAACACTGTACGCAATAAATAAAAATAAAAACATACCGATCATCGAGAATACCAACAATACTAAAAACATGTCAAGTTCAAGTCCAACCGCGGAGAAATTAACGCAAGTTACTCTAGAAAAACAAACGGTTGAACATATTTCACCGCGTCCATTTTTAAATGATTTACGAGGAGCTCTTCCATCGGGATTTTCACCATCGTTTGGTGTACCAACAACGCCAGGTTATTATATTCATCCTAATCACAAACCACACCAGCAGCAGCATCCTCATAATATACAAGACATCATACAGTACATAACAGAAAATGCTCATAGACATAAGGAATTAGTAAGAGAAGAACAAAAGATTGTAAATACACAAAATAGCATAGATAATGATAAATTTAAATTGTACGGAACAATTCAAACACCTAGGCAGAGACAGCAAGATTTTTATTTTTCCAGGCAACATTTCCCGCAAGATCCATTTTTCGCATTCAAACCCCAAGATCCAAGCGATATTAATTTATTGGCGCCTAGCAGTTTTAGATTTGCTCCATCGATTGTTACATCGAGCTTTTATAAGAACAGACAGAAACTACTGCATGAAGCGGAAACTTTGTCAAAGAATATATCTAGTGATTTATTGAGAAAACCGATAAGTTTAACCTTAAATATTTATTCTTCTCCATACGAAGATCAACTTGGCAGTGAAAAACGACTACAATTTCAAGGTCCAGGGATAACCCCACGTTATAGATATCCATTTATAGGTCTTCAAGGAAGACCTTTACTAAAACGTAAAAGAATGGTTGTGCATTTAAATGTATATCCGGATGCAGTTAGGGGACAGAGTAATAGTGAAGACAATACTGAAGGTAGTAGATATCAACAAAAATAAATGAAACGATAATATTGTAACTATGTAACAAAGTCAGATTGAACAATTTATTGTATTTTGAAGTATTTATTGTAATCTTATCTAATCACATGTAAAACTAGTAAAAAGTCTAGAAGAAACAATCAGAGGTAAATGGCTAAAATAAATAAATCAGAAGTTTAATGTTCTTGTTGTTTAATGTAAAAAGGTTTATTTTTATACAGTGGAAAATTACTATAAAATGTTTTTAGATTCGTTTGTGTTCATTTTTTTATGTAATAACCACGATATGAAATTGTTATAATACTGTAACTGTACTATGTTATCAAATTAAGGCTGACTGTATCTTAGCAGTTTTGTAATAAAGAAATTTTTAATTACCTACCTTCTTTGCTGCTACTACTACTACAAAAGGCTTTTCACTAATATGAATTCCACGCAAAAAATACCTCTAACGAAATTCATATAAAAATCACAAGAGCACTGAATTGTTATAGTAACGCAACATTACTAACTTGAGCAACATTACCAATACACAAACTTTTATTAACTAACATTTGGATACCAACAGAATAAGTTTTCGTTTTCAAGCTGTTTTGTCATTTTCTACAACACATTCATTTAAGGCCTCATTTATCTAGTTTTATGTTGCTTATGTTGTTGAATTGAATTTCTTAAATTCATTCTCTAACTCAGCATTTCCCAAAAAAACTAGAATCAATTTTCAAGGTGTTGTAAAGCCTCCTTTACAGAAAAAAATGAGTAATTGGGGAGATTAAAATAAAAAATTTTAACATCTTTCCATTTCTTCCTTAGTTAGGACTGTTCAAACTCAGGCTAGTGGAACCTTTGCTATCTGTATAGTGTGCTATGTATGTAGGTAAGCATTTAATCATCCTCACCGACGAAAGGTTTGTCGTCACTAGCTTCTACCCTTTCCTCCAAGTTCTGATTTTTCACAAGCTCAGTTGAAGTCATGGTCGGCCTCAGGATCTGGTACACCCTTGCACCCGTCACCATGCAGTATTAAAAATCTTCCGACTTTGGAAACTTAAAATAAAAGTAACTGTCAGAAACTTTAAATGCATGTCCAATTCGGAATTAGTTTGTCCAATCCAAAAATTATTAAAAATGTTTCGTCGGTTCCCCCTTATGTTTCTCTTCCAAAGGGTTGAATAACAAATAAGAGAAAAAAATAATTTCCAGATATTGCAATTTTTCATCGTTCTTTATTGGCAAAATAACGCTCCCAACAACAACCCTTAAACCGGTAAGAAATCCATTCAAAAGCAATAAACAGATTTCACACTTTGGTCTTAACAAAATCTTAATTCAAATTCCTTCATACTTATTGCAATGTAAACAAAAAAATCTCATCTGAAAATATTCTAAGTAGATTTCATGTGAATTTTTCTACTTAATTACACATTATTTAATGGTAAAGCAGACGTCTTTTTCACGTCATATTAAAAAAATATAGTTCTGTAACCAACACAGAACAAAACTGACGTCTTAATGACGCCATTCGTCATTGGCGATGAAACACTCTACTTCCTGTAGACCAATGATAGGCAACCAGAGTTCGATTCGGGTCCGGTTGCATATGTACGTAATTCTGAACAAAAATGCCATAAGTATATGTCCAAAAATCAAGAAGCTGATTATTCTTCTACCAACGCAAGTCTTTCTTTTCGGCCCGGTTTCTTGTTAGATGGGACCAAGTTGATGTCATCTGAAACTATTTATTGCATTTGTCTTTCGCAGTTTACATCTCTACTGATTTTTGCGCCTCCTTATCCGTGTGCCCTGAGGCAGTCGCCTCATTGGCTTAACGTCTGAGACCAACCAAAGTTGAAGTGTGAATCATAGTTGCTCTGAAACTAGGCGGAGATCACGGACCAAAGCCTATTTCTCTCATCTACATAATTCTAGCATGCCAGAGCATTATTTGAAGCCAGATTTAAATTAATTTCCACTCAGAAGTCCTTTTATCATTGTCCCTGCATTTTTGTGAAGTCAGGAAAACCTCTCACAACCATAAAATCGTTTATGATATCATGTTGCTTACACTCTACATACTCTCTTCTCTGGTTCTCGTTTTTTCACTCATTTAGAAGTATTACAGGATAAGAACCGAGTTATTAATTTTATGTTTCAAGCTTAAAATTTAAAATTTAACTATTAACAATTCTGTCAACTTCCTTTTTTGATATGTACTACCTAATTGTCATTTGTTCTATTCTTCTAAATAATCTTGAGATTATAAAGGTTTCAAGAGAAGTATCAACACTAACCCTGTAAATGTTACTAACATATAAGAGTAACTCATATATTTATCTTACTTACTTAACCTTACAGAAGATGTTCATTCCTTTTTATTTGGAATGACTGTATCAAATATAATTTTAAAACCAGATGTACCTTATTAGTTATGTGGGAGTCTTAGGCTCGATTAATAACTGCAACACAAGCAAAAGAAAAATAAAATGATGGATTAAATTGAGCAGCACATAGATCTTCTCACATAAGATAAGACTTGGATCGCTTGACAAACATTGCATTATGGAGCCAGTTCATAAACATTCTTGATATTTATCGCATTTAAATGAACTGGTTCTAAAGTCAGACTCTGCAAGAAAAATAAACTCGGGTAAGTAAGGGGACTCAATTAACGTGTGGTATGTGGTGGTACATAACTATAGATCGGTAATGTGATGGCTTAAAGTAGTTCAGATTAGAACTAACTAAACTCCAAAGACTAGCTGCAACGAGAAACTCATTAACTGTAGCCATAAAAACTCTATTAAGCCTTTCTTCTCTTAGGCTCAGTTTTACAATCATCAAATTAGTTTAACTAGAGTATTACTGTCACGAATACAACTGCTGTCAGCTTCTCTCACAATTATACCCGTAGCAATAATACTCTACATAGCATCTAGTTAAACTTATTCAATGATTGTAAAACTGGGCGTACTATTATTAATTGTAATGCAAGGATGAGGGCATACACGCTAAAATGTAACAAAAATTGCCAGTGCAAACCTTACCTTCAGATACACCAAAATATTGAACATTGTCACCGACTCAATATTAGAGATAACCTAACACTATTCATTTTGGGCAAAACTTCAACAAGATATAAATTGTATGAAACGAGGAGTTACATTAAAATCCACCAGGAGAACTAAGTAGTGATGGATCAGTAGAACTGAAGCAAGAATCATCACTGTGAAAATAAGCTACAGTACTACATGCTATTGAAAACTGTGTTTGGGAAAAAAGTAAAAAAAAAACGTAAAAGTACTAGTATGTAATTAAATCAGATCAAAATATTGACTAAAGCTTCATAACCCTAAAAACCGCAGAATGATAACATTTAAGTGAGTACCAAACCAAAGAGCAATAAAGAATCTGAGGTTCTGCTACACAAAGATCAGAAACGTCATTTATTGGTTCCGAGTCAGTATTTGCAGTTGGGTTAAGACATAGTAAAGACAATGATAAAACCACATAATAAATCTGGGAACGGGCCTGATAACCACATACAGACTTTGCGATGAGAAGGATGAAACAACCTTCCCCACGATCTTCGAAATGAAGCTCTGATCACATGATGGTTTAATCTCCTGGGCAAAACAAGTTCTCAGGAAGCAGCTCAGGTTATTTAATTGGATAAAGGTAGCTAATCTGCTCATCTAGAATCAAATGTGGTGATCAGTACAATAAGCTAATAAATACCCCTGCTTACTATTGGTAATTCAATCAATCAATCGGATTCTGTTTAGGCATTTTCTGTTCATAGTTTGGCTATGACAGTTATGAAAGTCGTGGTTTCGACAATAATACTTCAAATGGGGATTACCTCAGGCTAAGACAGTGAAAAGGAACACTTACTATTTTTCGATCTTGATCTTGGATTCTATAACTGTAGATACTTTATCAAATATCTAGCATCAAGAGGGTGGTTAGAGAAAAGTTCCAGTGATGCCCTCTTGTAACTTCTATTTTGAACCCTTTTTGGGCAATGAACATTATATTCAGCTTGGAAGATACCAAAGGTCCTAAAGTCATCTTGAGAGTATTGAGTTTTTACATGACCTGCTAGTATTGAGAAAAATTAGTTTTAGGTAGCATCTTTGTTGTTGTTGTGCTGCCGGGGTAATTTCAATTAAATCGATTTCCATCACCTCATTCTTTTTTTTTCATACAAAAATAAATCTTCCGCACGCCAAGCAAAGACTTGTGCAAAAAGAATCAGACAACTGAGTGTTTGATCTTAAGCTTACAGATAGAGCGCTACACGTAAATTTAGAAAACTTGGACGCATCAGCATTTCGTGAGATAATCAAGATAGGTTAAGTTTCATCGTCCACAAACGTTCATAATAACACGAGCATTGCTGTTACTCAATTAACACTAATTAGCTATGGTACACTACGATCTTCACCAAGATTATTAATAACATAACAAAAACTTTGAAAACAGAGTAAAAACCACTTACAACCCAATACCATGATAACCTTGCAACTTTTCAAATTGTCACTAAAGCAGCAGCAGCAAGCAGCTCTCCGATTTATCGAGCAACATTCCTGGATCAATTGTTCTTATCAAGGTTTTTCGTGTGTTTTCCTTTTGAGCAGTTATTTCTAGAGATCAGTTGTCGAAATATTTCAGAAATCCGCCATGATCATTCATTTCAAGAGTTTGCAACTTTCTCCACGCACCGCATCAACACATATCAACGTGAACACACTGCTGCTGTTATTCCTCAGATCCGGAATCCGCACTCTATATTTCCTGTGACTTTGACCTTCTGCGACATCATCTTCGCACTGCATTAATAAACATCCAGTAAGAATTTGCTGCTGGTGCACTTCCAATCTGCATTTTTCTTTCCCGAACCAGTTCGTCGTTAGAAGAACCACCTTTCGTACCGAAACAAAGTCAAAAGGTAGTCACTTCGCAAACCACGAGTCATCAATATCATAGTCAGTTGTTGCTTCGCTGCTCCATCGTTTGAGTTCGTTCTGGGTTCACCGCCGTGGGCAACATCTTTAATTCACAGCCATTGTGTATCAAGGTTCGTAAATAAAGGTCATCTCTTCAATTCTTCCTTTATGATTTTAGTGACTGATGGGATTTTACTTTGGATAAAGCGATTAAGCAAGAAATGCTTGATTTTCTTAATGAGATCTAGAGTGTCTAATCTAGAAAACTGTTATTTGCAAAACTTCCTGAGACTGAAGAGTTCACTTGTAGAATATCGACAAGTAAATGAAGCAAGTGTTTACCATTTTTCCAACGTTCTGTTCGTTAACAGAAATATTTGGTTTTAAAGAAATTTGGGGTTTTAGATTTTGACGAATTGAAATAAAAACAATAAATTGATCTCTAAAATAGGCGACTCTTTTCCAATTTAACCAAACGGTTTGCGTTTCGAAGATTTCATGGATGGGCCACGAATTTTAGACGCACTGTATACGTTATGTGTTTCCAAAGTTAAAAGATCATTTTAAATAATTATGTAAAACTCATAAACGAAGACAAAATAATCTAGGCCTAGTTAAAATAATTTTAGCAATTCGATATGATAAAAGAAATGAAACATACATAGAATGATAAATAATCTCTTTACGTCCCTGGTAGATCGTGTGTTTTAAGCCATATCATACTAAATGTACTCTGCTGTAATTTCATAATGCATGAATTCTTCTTAAAGTAAGTACTTAAAAGTTAGAAATCACTATATTGTGAAACAACTGAAAATACTCTGAAACGTATACGTGCAATTCGAGTGTCAAATCAAGTACGGGAGCAAACGGGATGAAATTTCTCGGAAAATCGAAATCCACGTATTTCAGACTAGAATGATCCACCTCCCTTTAATTACTTTGATTTGCATAAAAAAGACAATTTTACAGGACAACTAGCGTGAAATTATGAAATAAACAACGTTCAAACTAAAATTGTTCTGTTTATCTGTGAAATAAAACTTACGTAGCACATGGATTTATACCAATTAGCTACTTATCTAATACAGTTACTATCAGTATTATTATTTTTTTATGGGCAGAGATTTTTGTCACCTTCAGTGTTTTTCATAGCGAGGAAATAGTGAAGGTTATGTTTATAATGCTTATTGCTGTTGTTTTTCAGAATTACACGTTTCATTTTTTTTAATGCATTTGTTTTCATTTTATAACCGCAAAGTTAGTTTTTCACATTTAATAATATAGACAAGATGTTTAAAAAACTTAGAAAAATGTGTTACAAGTTGTATTTCACAACTTAAACCAACAAAGGATAATATTTAATCCGAACAAATGAATTAATCTATCATACGATTTTAACAGGGAAAAAAAGAAAAACCAATCGATACAAGGCATGTATAATTATTTTATTTCGACCACTACAGAAAGCACAAACAATTCATAAAAACACCTCGTTATCAAAATCAAAAAATATTCTAAGATTCTTCTTCTCTAACATTGCTAATAATCGAACAAGAAGTAGTGTTGTTGTTATTCCGATAATAAAAGCATCAAATCATTGAGATTATCACGTGGTGTCCCCTCCAGGTCACTAAGGAGAGGGTGTCCAGAGAATTCTGTTACTGTAGCAGTGACCTAGTGTAGTGTATGACCAACAAACACTGACCAAAATATTATCATAAAAAATTATTTAAAAATTCCAACAAAAATGAAGTCAACTTGGTGAAGCCTTAAAACGATTAATTTAAAAATGGAATTTAAAAAATTAAGTGTAACCGAAACTATACGTTGACGCATTTTAAAAATTAGAAACACTTAAAGCGACCTCCACTTATCAAATAAACGAAGCGGCTTCAGCATGTAAAAATTTGTTGATGATAAAATCAATCATGCAGAACACATCAGAAGTTAAGTCGGTTGTAAAGTAAAAAAATATCGAAATTGTTAAACTGTTAAAAATGAGAGGCAGCATAGCCGGCTTACCGGAGTTTTCCTTGAAAGGAGAAAACCCCACGCATTATGCTCTATTGGTGCTGTTGGACACCCTCTTCTCTATCTTAATAGTAACACCAGGAGTGGTAGGTTATTGGAGAAGTATATGGGAATTGATGGAGATTTACGTTTATCCCGAAAATGCTACAATAAGTGCAATTATATCAACAGTAATCGGAATTGTCGGACATTTATTCTTTATGTTATGTCAACATATGTTCGAACGGAGTTTTCATCCGGACAATAATCGAATTTTGTATTACGTGGTTTCGCGTTTATATACGGTGTGTTTTGCATTTGTTTGTGTTAATGGATGGAGAGGTCCATGGACATTATTGGATTTGTACACTGATAATGATTTAACTACAATAATATCTACCACCGTTGTAGGAATTGTGGCGTTGGTAGTCATGAGAGGGTTGAGAAACGTTTCGGCAGCACCATTTTCTATCGCTACTGATCAAGTGAAAGGATATTTTGAAGTTGTTACGATGTTTAGGGTTTCGGTGAGTTGAAAATTGTATTACATAAAAATATATGTGTATGCAATAAGTCTGTGACTATTAGTTTAAGCATTTGCAAGTTTTTGTGAAAAACTAGATTGCTTCATATTGGAGATCCTACAGGAAGTTCAGAATCTACCAAACCAAAAAGATAAGCACTTTGCTCGCCTACAAGATTTTTCCTTTCTTCTCATTCACTGATTTAGAAAAGTATTTAAGTATTACAAGTAGGTTTAAAGCTTCTGTTTCTTTACTTTCTTCTTGGTATGCTCTGTATTGACAATTACCAAAGAAAAATCTTATTTAGTTCCTATCGTGCCAAAAAGTTTTGGAGTCTTATCAGTTTAAATCACGTTACTGTTAGATAGATCCTCCAATAAAATGCAATATTTGGCATTAAATCTAGTCAAAAGCCAATAACAAATGGTAACCTACAAGATATTTTTTGTATCTTAAACAGGTTAATGTCTATTAATTAGTTGGCACAATCTCTTCTGTTTATAACCATTAAAGCTCATGTCAATAATACAACTAATACTTTTCATCAAGATATGATTTCTATATTTCACTTGGTAGTTGTAATCTTAACCAAATCTTAACTTATTGGCATTCCTTCCATTCAACTTTTGGAGATTGTGCATTTACAAATCTCATTTTATGGTTTTCACAAAAAACAGTTGGTCAGATGCAAAGACTACTGATCAAACGTTCCGAGTTGATTCCAGATCGGATCATACATCGAACTGCAGGATGTCCATATGATCGTGTCTGCTGATTCTACGTAAAACTAATCCAAGAGAAAAATCGCCAACGTCACAGTTTTTTTGTTAGTCAGTTTTTAATGAAAGTATAAAAACCTGCAAAAACACTTCAACTGGGCCAAAAGCCGGGTAAAAACAGTGACTCTAGAATCTGATTCAATTCGATTGATGAATGTCAGTAAGACCTTAATTCATCCAAGTGTATTTTCAGCACTAAAATAACGTATGGAAGCGTCAGTTTTCTCAGATTGCGACCCAGTATTCGCTAATGCGGCATTATTATCTGAATTCGCCGAGGTTTTAGAGATACCAAGGACATTACACAAAGTATACTTTAGATTGATACTCCATTCTACACGCTTTTCTTTAGAATTTTAGCAGAATAAATAGTAAATTATAGATGAATTATGGTAATAGCTTCCTATAGGTAAAAATAAATTGATTTTCCACACAGTTGACCATTACAAAATATAAACACAGAAGTTCCTAATAAAATCATTATAGGTAAATTCTGAAAGATTTTTTTATGATCACAACTACATTAAAATTTCAAATTTTATAGATTAAGATTCACTTGTTAATTTCAATTTTTTTTTATCATTTTATATGTTTTGTTTATATTTCTAATTGTAGCCAACTGAGTGGAATCTGACTTATTCCTCCTAATACAAATTCTTTAATCCATAAGAATGTACTGGGCTGAAATGATAACGCAAAGAATTTCTGTGTCTATCCCTCAACCGCAGCATCAATTTCAAGTTTACGCTTATGTTTTGTTTCTTCTCGAAATAATTTTTTGAATGTCAAGGATTTATTTTTCTATTTTCTTCATTCAATTATTTATTGCATTGTTTCCAATAAATTGTTAGATTATTTTAATCAATTCAATACGGAGTGATCTTTTAAGTTTCTATTTAGGGTAGGCGATGACTACGATTGTCTCTATCAAATTTTACTTGTCAAATTTATTTTGTTTAAGTTTATGCAAAGTCGTCATTGTAAAAGGTCAATATTGTAGAGTTAAGTTTTTCAAGTCAAGGCCTACGGCAAATGATTTTTCTAATAATCACTCTGTATCATATCAATCATGTGTCTACTTTTTTGTTCCCAGTTTTTCTAAATAAGTGTACATTATGAAACTTTTCAAATTTTGTTTATTCCAAGTATGACTCTTTCGATAAGAATTTTAATTGTTAATTGTTTGTTGCGTAATTTTGTTAAATGTACGTTCTAACAAAGATCGATAATGAGTTGTTATTTGATTTTTTTAATTACTATCAAATAATAACTCATTAAAAGCTGCAAGACAGTTTTATCAATCATGATTAGTTTGTTTACATCAAATTTGTTCTAACATAAGTAAGTAAAAAAAATTTGTATTACTGATGATAATAAATTTGTATCTTTTGAATTATTTATTTAGTGACGAAAATCATTTTAAAAAATGTTGATGGAATTGTACAACAGACATTGACATTACTGTTTATAGATTAGATACAGTGGTTTTGAGAGTTAGATGGAGTTTTCACACATACAGTGTGTCCAAGATAAGGATGTACAGCAAATTCTTGGAAAAACTCTGAAAAAACACTTCCAACTTTGCGCATACAAAATTAACAGAAATTCGAAGCAGACCACACCTGAACTGAAAATTTTAGACAATGTCGGTAATTTGCACCATTTTGATATTGTCGTGTGCAAATCGAGATTTGGTTGCCTGCTTAAGAGTTAAATCGGCAGCAGGAATTATGTCATACTTTACCCATCATAGGCTCTCGTAGGAGACAATTACAAATGGGAAGTGTACATGCCAATTTCTTTAATAAGAACTGCCTGTATACATAATTAGTTCCATAGTATATGGAATATACAGTGTCTCCAAGATAAGGATGCACAGCATGGGGATCTTGGAAACGGTAAGAGATACAGCATCGGTTAAATGGGATGAAAGTTGGCTATTTATAGGACCTTTTTGTTGACGTTTGCAAAATCTAGATATATTGGATGGTTTCAGAGATATTTAAAAAAAAGTAGATTTCTCGATTTTCGTTATTATTTTTTCTTTTATTTGAAGAGATATTGGAAAACTAAAACTACTTTGCCATTGCCACTTTTTGTTCTCTATTAAAACACGCTAACAAAATTCCTGTACAACGTTTCGGTTTCGAGTAACCATCATCAACCTCATTTTTTTAAATAGACGGAAAAGCAATTGAAAACTGTTTTCGATAGCTCTTGTTGTAACGATTCTGATGATGTAAGCATGATAGGATTATTTTGATTTGATTTCTTGAATGGTCCATTTAAAAATTCAACTTTGAGTTACAGCGCAGTTATGGAAAGGACTGACAAAATGACTGACGGCATTGAATTCTACGTTAAAAAGTGTCTCAACAGTGCTAAAATGATTTTGTTGTAGCTTTGAAAATAAAGGAGTTACAGCAAATTAAAGGAATCGGTCCATTTAAAAAATTCAACTTTGAGTTACGACGCAGTTATGGAAAGAGCTGGACAACAACGACTGACGGCATTGAATTCTACGTCAAAAAGTGCCTGAACAATGCTTAAATGATTTTGCTCCACCTTTGAAAATAAAGGAGTTACAGCAAATTGAAGAAATCGGCCATTTTTCACTTTTTCTCTCTAGGGAAAAAACAAAAGACGGCAGCTTATTTTTGGTAACGGTAATGGAATAAGCATGAAAAAAAGGTCGTTTTTATTTATCTGCGCTAATAAGAAAGTTACCCATTTAATCCCATCGAAATTGGACCACACTGTACATAGAGAATTGCCAAAGTTCATTCCTTCAGCTTTTCGTTGATACCAAAACCTTGTCCATGTCTCTTTAAATTTCTGAAGCGTAAGCGCTTAGATTAGTATGAAATATCTTTCCATGTTGTTGACTATGAAAGAAAATCTAAAAGTGTAATATGATTGTATGACCGAAAAATTGTAAGCTTAAATATTTTAATTTAAAACTTAATGTAGATTATCAACAATATCGGTCCGAGGATACGTCCTTATGGAACACCACAAGAAATACAATTTAGTTCAATAATATATTCCGAGACATTTTTTTGGAACGACAAAGCGGATGCACCCAAAACGCCTAACTGGATATGAAAACATCAAAAGGGGAAAAACGAGAATGAGCAGAAGCTCACTCTAAGAAGGTCTTTGCCCAGTCAAAAACAGATAAATAGTAGAACAAGAAACATCATTATTGAAAAACTTGCCTATGTGGCAGTAAGAAATCTATATCCTATAGTGGTTACTACCAAGTACAAATACAACCCTCTACATATGTATACTTGCCGTGCTGAACAGATAAAATTATAAAGCGCCCCGTTCACACAACTTGTCTTGTAAGTAATGCCTGCCAACTTGACAGAATTTTCCTTTCTTTGGGAATATCACGAACAGTTGACAACTTGTCATATTATTTCGCAGTAATGATCTACTGAAAGCTAAAGCTTATTCATCACATTTTTGGCGAAAAAGGTTTTTCCACCACCAACAGCATTTTCATTCCTCTATCACACAGATGTCCAACAGATTTGAAAATCCCCATTTACCACTTTAATAAGCCCAAAAGGCCTGATATAGTCCCGAAAATTCTAAAAGTACAGCCAGTGGTATGGATACTTACTTTTCTTCTCTCTTCTATTTGTGATTACTTTCTTTTCCCGATATCTCTAGATACATTCTTCATCATTTTCCAGGAAACGATGATATGATGAAAAATACATATTAAGACAAGAATGCAGATATTTCTGTAGATAAGATAATTCTGAAGATCAGAGTGGTCCCTACTTAGGTTATCTTCTTATTCATTGGTTCTAAAATACTAGCCATTGTCCCGTGGACTTAGAAAACATCTTGTATATGAAACTAGTCCAGGGCGCAAATGAGCTGTCAAAAACGGATGCGACGGACACTCCTAGATTCCCATAAACGTTTCTAAGAGAATTGAAATGGTAATTTCTCATATTTCCTAAATCGTAAACATAACAGAATTAGCAAGTAACAAATCCATAGTCATTAACAGTTATAGAGCTTAATACTAACACGAGTGGGGTTCCCCCTCTAACAAACCACAGGCTTCGCTCTCCAGTAAGTAACCTTCTTTAAAAGGCCCATTACAAACTCGTTTCGCGCCCCCATAACTTTCTTAAAAGTGATAAATACACAGGTCCAACTCTGCTTTCTTAAGAGCTACCTGCAATGTCTCAAGGTCGTGCTTTGCTGTTCGTTAAATTTCTTAAAAGGCTAAATACGAACACGGATCACGCCCCGTCCTGCAAAGTAGATATTTACTCTATTAACCTTCTTAAGAAGTCACATATGGAAGTCCAAGGCCCGGTTTCGTCCTCCATTAACCTTCTTCAAAGAACTAAACAGAAACACTGACGGAGCTTCGCTTTTCTAAATGTCACTGTGATCCACAATCGGGCTTCGCCATTCATTAACATTCTTAAGAAATCTAGACACGAACACAACTCAGACTCTATCTTTCAATGGAAATTTGTTCTTTCTTCCATTTTTTTTAAGAGACAAAAACGAGTCGGGATCCGCCCTCCAACGAGCCTCTTATGGGAACTAAAGCTCGGGCTTCGTTCTTCTAGGTACCACTAGCGATGGTCCGTTATTGGGCTTCGCCTTCCATTAATCTTCTTAGGAAAACTAACGAAGACGAGTCTTCCAAGGTAGAAAGAGAAGTGATGTAAACGGGGCGCTGTAGACAACTTACCAAGTTGAGAGGATTTTCCCCTTTTTTGGGAACATCACGAAAATTGCACACGATTACTCTTTCTGGTTGGCACGACAAGTAAAAATACAAACAAGGGACGGGTTTCGCCCTTCATTAACCTCCTTAGGAAAGCCAAGCATGAACAAGACTTCTTGTAGAAATCCAACCTTCTTAAGAATTTTGGTGTTCGACTTGGATGTAGCATTTACACTAATAAACCGATCTATCCGATTTTTTGTAGTACTTAGAGCAGGGGTGGGTGAACCTGGCTCGTATAAAGGTAAATTTCAGCAAGAACTAACTTTTGATTACAAATTTAACCAAACAATTTAGTGTAGTGTTCGAGTTGTAAAACTTCCAAACGCGACTTTATCATACGAGTGAATTCGGCTTCGAGTGCCCATTCCTCACTTTTAGAGTGTAATGTTTTAAATTTAGTTTGACATCAACACCTACAATTTGGCGATTGTAGGTTTGACTACAGAAGAATTCCAGAAAAAACAAATAGTGCTTCAGACTTTTTGGACCTAGAGTACCTAGGAGACTTAACTGTTCTATCAAATGTAGAAAACTGCAAATTTCCATTAAAACCAAAATTTTTAGTAAGAATTCGAAATATCATTCAAAACAAAAACAAAAGTTTTAGATTATCATTGTGCATTATTTTACAGAATTCTATATAAGATTCTCTATCGAGACATGGCAAAGTGGAAAGTTCGATTTAAGGAAATTTCTAATAATAAGGGCACCATGGCTAAACAAATAAAAATTGGAATTTTTTGTTTTTGCACATTATTCAGAACAGTTCCAATGGCCAAGCTCAAATTTGAATGTCTGAAGTCTTTTTATCTTCAAAAACAAAGGAATTGTCAACTTAAAACTATACATATGAATATTAAAGACTGGCCCAAATGCAAATTACAAAATTACAAATAAATGGAAACTTGGCCGATATATAAAACATTTTCTTTTGATGAGGTACTTCATTAGAAAATCGTTTGGATCAAAGAAAGTAACAAACGAAGAATGCAAGGGAAAGGGCAAAAACAAAAACGACTTAAAAGTTACAAATAAGTAAAACAAAAATATCAGTGTATAAAGAAAAAAATGCTAAACATCTTGTTTTCTAACAATATATGCAATTAGTACCTTTTTAAGCGGAATAATTGCAACCGGAAAACTAGAAAAAATTATATTCATAAAACTTAATTATATAGAAACAAATCTTGTTTAGTTTATAAACAATTTGCTGGTCATTGAATGGTGAGTTCGTTACATAAATCATAATTCATAAAACAAGCGCTATCATCGAGTCCACCTTGAATTTCCATTATTATCTAATATTGTATATTCGTTTATAACAATCATTACTAAAATATTATTTTGATAATTGTTGGTAACCATAAACACAGAAATCCTCAAATCTTTTATATAACTGCTTTAACACCTCAATCAACTATTTTTTCTTTTGTTGTCAAAAAGATAGGAATTCGGAAATGATCCAAAACGTGTTTGCTCGCGTAATCCGTACGTCATTTCGTTATAGTATAATTTATTTTTGCATGTGCAATCACATTAATTGCATATTAAAACAAATTGTTCGTTTTTCATAGAATGTTTTAACAAAATTGATAACCTCACGGTCAACCAAGCGCGTGTAATGGCCGTTTCCAACAAACCTTACCGATTGAAAACGACCGGAAATTATTAAGTCTATAATGGAAAAATCAAGTTCAACAAAAATTATATTTTATTTGTTTCTGTTTCCAAGCGAGTTTTTGTGGGGGGGGACTTATGTAGCATTGTGATTTAAAAAAATTGCACACTAATGTTGGTAAATCTTTTACAAGTGTCTTTACGGTTTTAAAATGAGACAAATTATAAGTGGTTGCTTTGAACTGGCAATGTTACGCGAGCGGAAATGACAACTCCCGCGCTTGGCTACGTGAATTGTACTAGCCATGTGCTTTACACATCAAACACGTGCCCTTCAAAAAATAAACCTTACTCAATTAGTAGTAATCAAAACGCCTCTCATTTATTTCTTTCATCCAAATAAATTGTTCTGAGAATGAAGGTCTTTGAATTTAGGGCAGTAAAATAGCCAAAAGTAGATATTCAAAGGTAAATCTGATAAACGATTTCCAGTTTCCTTTATTTGATACGAACACATTAAGCTCAAAATTGCTTGATAAACTGAAATTAGGTAAAATGATATTGCCACTAAGAGTGTCGTCATCGCTAAATAAAACCAGATAAAAAAAGAAATTGCCAAAATGTATTTGCTGTAGCTTACATCAGAATATTCTTATCTTATCAATTAGTGATTCCCCATCAGTTAGATTTGCCAATCTTTCTTTCAGTGGAAAATATTCCTCATTGCAAATATAGTGATAATTTGAGTCCTCTATTGATCTAAATAAACTAAATCGGGGATATAGAGAAAATAAATGTTGATAATTTTAACTGGGTCTAACAACTGACATGAGCTGCTCTTTTTCAAATCTACATCTGATATGTCCAAAATAAGTACGACAAATCTAATGCACAAGTTACTAAGAATTTTATTGGTTTTCGCCAAAGTACCCATGACCAGAAAGAAATGTGGGAGTGTCGTAGTTTGATCTCATCTGTTCTAGGCGTTAATGGCCAAATCAATAGTGGTGCGATATTATTCTTCAGAGATGAATCGATAAGCTATTCTGTCTCCCAAAATATCGTGACCAAATGGTCAACATTTGGGAAGTAATCAGCTCAGAGTTATTCGAATTCAGATGGTTCTACAGAAAGACTCGAACCCGAAATGCTTGTTCTGTGATCAACCACTCTATCCTCTAAGTCAGCACGACGCCGAAGTACAAATTGTTTGTACGCGAATACTATCCCCTTCAAGTATGTTAAATTCTATTTTTGTAAATTAATAAGTTATAAAACTAGAACCGTCGCAGTTCCACTTCGCTCTAGTGCACTGCCTCTAGACTCTCCTTACTGCATTAAATCAATCCGCTTCTTTTAACGCTCTTGGAGTAGAGAGACGGGCGAGTCCCCTTTTAACGATCACTGATCGGGGTCACCTTTGTTTGAAGGCGAGTGGGTCTGCGCCCTCCATTTAGCCTTCCTAAGAGGACTAACTATGAACAGGTGTCAGATTGCAATCTCCAACTAGCTACTGCCAATAATTTGTTCTTCAAATCTAGAATATCTGTCAAAATAACAAAACACCATCATGACGCCCAGATGACCTAAAAACCACTTCCACACACACACAAACTGCCAACTACCAAAGTTCCACCTCGATAAGACCAACAGTTCCTAAAATATAAGAATATCTGACAAAAAACAAAAGATTAACGATTGTTCCCGGATTGTTCCTTCACCACTACTAAGAATACAAGTTCCACATCGATATGACCAACAGTTCTTGAGATATGGAATTTCTATCAAAAAAAAAAGAAAAACAAGAGATAATCGGTAATGCCCGGCTCCGGCTCCTCTTCAAAATCACTGTCCCACCATTGTCAATAATCCAAGTTCCACCTCATATAAGATAATTCTCTTCAGAAAAATAAAATATCTGTAGAAAAAATAAAAGAAGATCTATGGTGATCAGTGATAGTCATGGGATTCTTGAGACAATACAAATATGTCGTGACGATACAAAGCAAGTAATTCTCGATCACATTTGGTAATCGTCGATTCCATAACCTTTTGACTTATTTTGACGGTAACCTTTGTGGTATATTTGACGATATTGTGTCAAAATAACTTGTATCGTCTCAGGTCTTTCAATATCAAATTTGCTGCCTCAAAAGTTCAGAATCCCGCTCCTCTCTCACTGCTAATTCTGAGATACAGGATATTTGTAAAAAAGGCGATCGCTGGTGCCCAAACTGTCTGAGAATCCTTTGCCTGTCATGGCCAATAATCAAAATGCCATAATAAATAAATAATATCTGTCAAAAAAAGGACTATCGATCTAATCAGCCACTCTACCACCACTGCCAGCGATCAAAGTCCCACTTCTCTACGATAATCCGTTCCTGAAATTGGGTATATGCCGAAAAAAACAACAGCTATTGGTGGTGCCCGGACCGTCCGAAAGCTACTTCTCCTACCACAGACAACAATGAAAATTAATCAGGCGTTTTCAAGGTAGAGGATATGTGTCAAAACACAAAACAGAGTCGGTGGTACCCAAATCGCTGAAATACCTAGCATTCAGTCAGGGACAAAAAAAGTTGGAAGTCGATAAAACTGTCCTTTTAGATTTTCAGAAGAAACCAGGTACTCAAATCTTAACCTCAAATACAAAATGTAGCAAAATACGAGAGCAGCTTTGTAACACGCATGACATGCCGGTACCAAATGCTGCACTGATGAGTACTACGTACCAATCGTCCAGACTTCAAAAATCTTATGAGCTATAATGCAAATGCGACTATTTATTGTACTGAATTCGAAAATCTCGGTTTGAAAAGTTTCTCGTAAAGTCTTGAAATACTTTCATCTTTATTGGCAAGAGTCATCAACCAACAAATGTCGCTCAATTTCGTCAAAATGTACCAAAATGACGGAAAAAGAAGAGAACAGCTAGAACCAATGTTGCCAGAGCTGGTTCTGAATCTCCAAATCTGACTGTTTTTGATTTTGCCAATCGAGCACACACGACGTCACAGCATCGGAGAGTTCGCGTGGTCCTGATATCAAAGCTACATATTACGTAACAGAGTTGAACAAGAGAAAATGTCATACGCTTCGTTAATTGAAACCGTTACGCCTGTCGTGTCAATTTCTGTCGAAAAATAGGCCTAGCAGCGTTACTACGTGGTGGAATTGCTTAATTGTTTTGTTCGTTTTTTTATCTGCGTTCGTGAGATTTTCTGATATTCTGCTCCCATCAACCAATTAATACACAAAGTTCCTACTTGGGCTAAGTTCGAAAATTAGCATTAGAAAAACTGCTATATCAGCGAAGACTTCCACGGCTAAACTTCATGACAAAATAACGACTTTCAAATTTGGACTGTGCAGATTTGAATTGAAATACGACAGTTTGCCCATTGTTTTAAAGGACTTTGTCAAGAGTACGGAAAAAGAAAGAAAACGAGATCTAACTCAACCTGACATATGTCCAAATCCAAATATAAAGAATTCTTACTTTACATCGACGGAGCCGATTTTGCTAATTTGTAATCACGTGGTGCCTGCAAGAACTTCGTTTTAAAAGAAGTATGAACAGACTCTTTTGAGATTATAAAACGCTGTATTAAAAAACTGGAGTAAGAGTATACCTTTGATTAAAAATTATTTGAGAGAGGCTATCAAGTAAGCTATTTTTTCTTATTTTTCACAAAACTCCATATGGAGAAAATGAAGGATCCAATAGGGACACGACATTTCTTATCAAGTATGGTATACTCTGCATTGTTGAAGAGACATTCTACATTTTCAAAAAAGAAGATGGATCGAGACATAGATTTTATTTTATTAGAGATATTGGGAAAAAGTCAAACAAGTTTGGTTGAGTACGAGAAATCTCATTGAAAGGCATTGTTCTCGTTATGGTAGCAAAAGAAATGCTAATCGTTCTCCCCATTGGCCCTACAATCTTCGTTTTTAGCTTTTTGGCTCTATCTGCAGTGGTCGCATTTACAAGCCTATGAGTTGTTCAGAGAAGATAAATAATCTCTAAGGTGGTTTGGAAATTAGGAAAGATTGAAAAACACTAGAAGACTGCGTTATTGACTATGAGGCGGTCAGTAGTCTAGTAAGATTCTAAATACGGTTGGGGTGCATGTTATTTATGTCAAACTACATGCGCAGTTAATAAGCACGGTGGTTCAAATCGATGCAACCTTGGCAAGTAGACTTTTTGGTTGCAATAGAAAACCTGGATTTCATTCTGACATATCATTGCGATCAGTTTCCACTGCTTTGTGCCAATTTAACCAACTGCTCATCTCTTATGGATTCCGAGATCTCAATGACGTATGAGTTCGAATCTGGAACATCTTGTGGTATATGCACATGCTTGAAAGTCATTAACGTAGATAATAAAACAATTCCAAGTGAAATTATGATAAATTTGCTGTTGTTCTTTTGTGGTTGAGACTTCGGGTCGATATGCGGATGCTTAACTTTCAGAGGCACCGAAGTTCTACTTAAATTAGAATGAAAATCACAATAAATGAGGCTAGCTTGTAATTCACCATACCTTACATGTATTTCATAAGCGATAGATCTGTCGATCCTATAGGCCATGGAAATTAATGAGTATTATACGTACTATGCACCATGATAGCTTTATATATTAATATCTTTATATAGAAAAAACTAAATCACGAAGATTATGTAAGAGTAATGGTAGAAAATAAAGCCGAATAACTAGAAATATAACACACAATTTTTATTTGACATAAAAGAATGCAAAATATTAAAAAATAACAACGAAAGTCAGTTGCAAAATCAGAGATAGTCGCTAAACATACCTAACCGAAAAATACAGTGGGACAATTTACATAAAATTATTATCTACCGTCCTTGAGTTCTCCAACGGTACTAATATTAATTTAAATATTTTTCAGATGGAAGAGAAGACGTCGTTGTACATCTTGGACTGCCTATTTTCAGTATTTATTATAGGAACGTTAGTAGTTTTCGTATGGAGGGGAGCTTGGGTACTCATGGATATTTATCTTTTTCCCGAAAATGAAGTTTGGTCTGCATGGGGAAGTTTAGTAAGTATCATTTTAATCTTAGTATTTTTCTAACATCATTTATAACGAGACCTGCTTCATAAACATCAATTCATGAGATAATTTCATTCTACTGGTCACTGCCCTGATTGTAAAAATAATATAAACATCATTGAACTTTTCCGTTATTGGATCTCTGAATTTCATGCATGTTTACATCTTGTATTGCTATTAAAAATTATCTGTTAATTTTGTTTTTTTGAAATTAATAATTCTATGGTTTGATAATAAATTACAGAATTAATTTAAAAACAAAAGAATTGAAAACTTGGTTTTTATGTTACTTTCGGCATTCTTATGTTTCAAAATAAAAAAGCATCAAGATATAACAATATCGCCCGTGAACGATCGCTTCGGCTTGTTCAAGATTTTATCACTATTGTAATCAATGCATTGAATCGCATTAGTATCTGGGAATTTTGGAAGGCCGCTTTTAAGTATTTTCCACTTTAAAACGAAGAGTATAGTTTCGAAAATAAGATAACTGAAAATAAAAATAAAATACGTCTTCACCTCTTTTTACCTTCTAATCTGATCCAAATAAACTAATAACTCACATATTTTTCAAAGGAAAATTTTATCTTTTTATCTGTTATTATCGGCAAGTAGTAAATAATATTTGTTTTTGTTGAGCTGTTATCGTATCACGTTGCACTTTTCAAAAATTTGAGTTTCCGGAATTAACCATGTAATAACAATTGAAAATATTATTGAGACATCCGTAAACAAAATCAGTAATAACTATTGTTTTGTTCTAATAATTGTAACTGAAATCAGAATTACAATGAAACAAACACAAATATAGCTGAACGTAGTTTAAATCTGAGTTATAGTTACCATCACGCCACATACTATTGTTTCAGTATGTACAATACCCTAATAATTAGGAACAATTTTTGTTTATACAAACTGGTGAAGATTATTTGTTGTTTTTCTACCTAAGCCAAAGACGGAAATAAAAGATGCACGAACATCAAGGTTAATACAATAATTATGTATCGGCAAAATATTATGGCTACACACAGTCAAAATCACCAAAACCCGAAGGCATTCGTGCCGAAGCGGTATGGGCCCTATTCGACTGCCTCCAGTACTATGCAATCTCCACAATGATAGTCTCATCTACATAAAATAAAGTTCCAACAATCTGAAAGCAGGCAGACGTGATAATAATCAAAAAAAGAAGAAGATAAAAACGAAACTAAAGCAAAGTCGTATCGTATCGTATTGATTCTTATGCTTGTTAAATGTACTAGAAAAGACCCAAGAAAAACTGTACTCTTCAACTGACAGTGCAGAACGCAAATTACTGCCAAGACCGATATGTAAACATCAAATGTCCTGTAAATAAAATCTCAAAACATCTTACAAAGGGCTGCCTACAAGGTTCAATATGCGGCCTAATTTTCTGGAAGCTACTACAAATACTGAACACACAACAAAATATAGACATGCCGAAGACATACTAGTTATCCTACTAAGAAACTCCTGAGTGAATTAAAGCAAAAGCAAACCAGGCCATGGAAGTACTGCACCAACAATGCAGTAAAGTCAAACCAGGAAAGTTTTTAAACCAGGTAAAGTTGAACAAACACTGGGGAAAAAGAGCCGCGGCCAAGGCAATTTAGAGACACCGACACCAAAAGACGAAGAACACACCAAATCCTTCCAAACATCACCACCAGTCAAAGAATGCAAAACACACCTGGCTCAATTCATCTCAAGGATTCGTCCACTTCCCAATAGGACACGGCCCACATCGACATACTATGTATCTCTACAGCTTAAATCTGTAAGAAAGTCGAGATCTCCAAATATGTTGTTTTTAAATGTTCTATCTAATTTTGCTTAACCAAGCTTTGCTGATCGTGGAGTCGTGCAAAAATCATCTAGTCAGTTCTTCGATGAGAGACGTAAAAGATCCTTTGAAAATGAAGAAAGAACTTTCCAAATAATCAGAAGATACGTCTACTATTCTGCAATGCTCGCTTTGGATAATATTATTATCAGAAGCGAAGCTCCAGAGAAGGACAGATATGTTACACTACTTGACATTTTGGAAGTTACACTCAATTAGCAAAACCAACAGTTATTTTTGGGTTTTTTCGGGGAATATTTCATTTTTGAATAAAATTGCATTTTCCAAATTTAAAATTGTCTTTTAAGAGCTACAGCACAAACATAGCAACACATGGAAATTTGAAGTTTTGGAGAATATCGAGATACACGTCCAGAGAATCAAAATCACAACTCTGTGCTTTAGAACGCAGGTATTTTCTATTAGTTATATAGTTAATATTAAATCATGTTGACAAAACTTCCTCATAGGTATAACATATTTGTATAGAAGCATATGTGCTCTACTCTAAATCGCTCCTGTATAGAAACTAAACAAAAAGTTTCTAGTTTTCAAATGGATACTTTTCAATTGTCTTTTAGCAAGCAGCCGTTTTCAGGTTGAAACATACAAACCTTTTTGTAACTAATAGTTTGCCCAAGGTATCTAAAAACAGAAGGATTTTCGCAAAAGAACGTGGTTATGGCTCAAAAATGGTCAAATACGATTTTATAAAATCAAACATCTGGGAATGCAAAGCATAACCACAACGAACTCCGTTTTGTTCCTTTTTTCAGACTTCGGCAGCCATTTTGACCATGTTCCCGAAGAGTTATCAAAAAACGAAGATACCACGTAATCTTTAGTTTTTGATGTAGAATCCAAATCTGAAGTCAAGATTTCAGAATTTGACAAAAAATGCGGACACATACAGCCATACAGACAGACAGACTTCGCAAATTCAGTAACGACTCCTTCGGAGTTCGTTGAAAAAGACAGATATCTCACGTATTCAATTCATTCCTTGTTGTGAAAGGGTAAAAAGACATAAGACATTCGACCAATACCAATTTCTTTCCGAGGCTTCGTTTTGACACACACTGGAAATCTGTTTTTTTTTCGCTAGTTTTTAGCTGGGCCCAAATACACTTACTTCTTTTGTTTTTCATAGGAAATCTTTCGTTGGGATAAAATGTTCTTCGGTTTCTTTTTTAATTCGTGGGGAGAACTCTCTTATTTCTGTTCGTTATTGCGCAGAAAATGGCAATTTTGTCTAATGACCTCTAGGGCCAAAACTGTGAAAGATTGAATAGTGTTTCCATTGAGTCTGTTGACAGCCTCCCACTTGATGACCCATGACGTTGCGTAGCGCTGTAATGACGATGACGGTGGAAAAATGGACTTTGATGTCCCGTGGGACGTTTAGTAAGCGAATCTACCAAAAGAAAAAGAGAAACGTAAAACCAGACTGTAATAGTCCAGACCCTTCCCGAGGCATTCTATTGAGTCATGAAGCGAGCAGGATGCTTGTGACTCAGTAACAGAGGTTGGACACGGAATGGAGAAAGGATGACCTGAGGCCGGACACAACCCCAAGCTGACAGGTACCCAAGTGATGGTATCATTTCGATATCTTTCCTACTGAAGTACGAATTTATTCATGTTGACGTAGGTAAATTACGTAGTGACTTCTAAAGACTTCAAAGCCTTTAGGCCCAATCAATTGTCTTAATAATAAGATATCCCGATATGATGAAGAGCTTTTGAAACTGGAACATACGTGCATAATTGTTTCCCAGTTGCTAACAAACAAAAAAAAAATGGAAATCAGATTTGGGCATCATGTATTCAATGAATATCTCCGGGCACATGTTTGTTGGAAAAAAATCTACTAATTTCCAAGATTTATTGCAGGATTTAGGCATTTATCGCTCGCACAGTTCATTAGTTGATTGTATATTTCATCTTTAACTATTTCGCCATTTTCGTAGCTTTGTTGTGATAGCTTACCAGGATAAAGCTGATGTTGATATTTTCAAATCATCAATACATTTACAGCAAAGGCAAAACAACAAGTGATAGTTCAGCAGACTGATGAAGTGTTAAATTTAATATTTAAATAATGCAGAGAAGGTCAGAAGACTTAAAATGCATTCTAAGAATGCATCAAATTAGTTCTAATATTAGAATTTTTATTATTAATAACATGCAATTTAAATTGAATTTTGGATAATATCACACTGTATACAAAAGCAAAAGAAAACTGATTTGGTAAACAATAGAAACAAAACCCATTAGTAATAATCTGTTTGAGCCTACTGGCTCCGTGTGTTTTGTTTAATGTACTCTACTAAATAACGTAATAAGACACTACATTGACTTTATTAATTTTAATTGAATTTGTAATTTTACAACAACTTAACACTACATCTGTTATATTAGTTGAGAACAAGTACAAGAGAGGGTTGCAAAACGTCCTGCTCCCTTATTTATACTAGAGGCTCACGCACCCTCGGCTGAGTACGACTAGGGCGCACATTGGGCTGCGTACATAATCCTGAAGTCCTTGTATAGTTTATTGCTAAAAAATTCACTTGAAACAATCCGGTTTGATGCAATAGTTTTTAATAACTCACTCAGTTGGATGATTCTAGATTATTCAAAATTTTTCCATAATTTGAAGTGTACCAATAATCTTACAATAAATAAGGAATAAGCACTACTTGTGTAAATGACCTTTATATCAATAAACATTTGTACACATTCAAGATAGAATATTCATTTAATTAATTTATTGGCTCACTTTTGCTATAACATTTTTTTATACTGGTAATACATGACAAGACATTCTTTTCCCATTGTTGAAATTTCATAAACATGAGAAGTATCCCATCGGGTTAAATTTATTAAAGAAAAGAATCAGTGAATTTAATGCCCAACAAGAAGAAACTACCACCATAATAGTTTTTTCCTTTTTGCAGATAGAGCATAGACATACACTTTTTTTACAAGAAATGTTTACTTGATTCTGATACCACTGAATAGCTCTACTTGCTCTCCAAATATGCAGATTATACATAGATGTTTTTTGTTTTCAAATTTCTTTGTTTCAAAACTGAAATATGTAGCGGTAACCTTCAATTAAAAGTAATAAATGCATGAGTACCAACAACCTATTTCATTGAACTTATCTACATAAACGCTAAGGAAATGACAAATAAATAAAATCTGCTTTTTAAATTTGTTAAGAAATATAAAATGTGTGTGTCGGCGCTAGTATAGTTACATTAAAATAATAATTCCGCAATTTCTTAATAATAAAACAAGCAAGTACTTCAAAAAACATGTTCTTTTGTTAAGCATCTACTTCAATTTATTGCAAAATCTTGAAAAATCTGGAATCATCCTAATTGGTTGTTAAAAACAGTTGCATAAAACTAGTTTCAAATCATCAATAATTGAAAATTAAGAGTATCAAAGGCAGATTTTAACTTACTTAGTATTTGTTTTAGATTAAAGCGATAATAATTATAAATAATTTAGATTAAGATTTCAGATAATTAGAAAATAGGACATATTTAGGCGTAATACCTGAATATAAAAAATTTTCTGACATTAAGTAACATGTGAAGCTTGATTATAACTTATAAAGTTATACTTATAAGACAAAACGAACTTGTTAATATAAACAAACTGTCAACAAGCGGTACTGATTGTGGCAAGTCATCTCCTACGAACAAGTGTATACAAGTTAACAGTTTTGTTGATTTGATTAACCTTAGAGAAGAAGATTGAGCCAAGTAGAAATAAACGCACTTTACTATAAAAGTTTCCTCTGTTAAAAACTAGATGCACAAGCCACTAACCTCAAATTTCTAAATTTGTGAAACAACAGCGTATTAAAAGACTGATCATTTTGGATGTTTTCTGTTTTAATTTTTTTAATATTTAATACAACAAACTTTAATACGCTGTTGTCACAATTTCTAAAATAATTGATGGGTTTTCCAACAAGAAATTCTCTCATTTTTTAGGTATTAGGATATGCAGCCGTAGCCTTAGCATTTCTTATGCAACCAGCAATGCGATGGATCTGTGATCGTATCAGAGGTGCCGCTCGATTAATAGTAGCCGATATATTTTTATTTTTCTCGTTTATGGGTACTGTGAACGTATGGAGGGGAATATGGAATCTTCTCAATTTATACTTTATACCAGGTACGTAGATTTTCCACTATTTTGTCATGTAATAATGCAATTACGGTATCAATATGAGAATTATAATTGTTGCATAATGTATTGAAGAATATTAGTAAATAACGACTCTAGTTTTTATCAGAACGATTTATACGTTCTTTCAAATCTTTTGTTTAAATCAGTTTTTAGAAATACTGTAATTACACACTTCCTCTTCTAGTTAAAAGCTGACTTCCGGGACTATTATGAGAAAATTAAACATTTTTGTCCTTGATTTTAATACTTAATGCAGATAAATCTCCGCGGGTTTTCTAAATTGAGTTATTGCGTGTTTTAGAGTTGGCTGAACTTTTCATACTATTGTCGTATTGGAATTTTCAGGCATCAGACATTTTAGATCTATTAGGCCTTTCTTACGAATGTACCTAATGTATCACCTCCGCCTTAATCTCTTGTTTGCTCTTGGGTTATTGCGCCAAAGAACGATCCCTCTTCATCTTTGTTAAGATGTACAGAGAACGTGAATAGAGGCCTCCTTGTTTGTAATAACTATTATAGTATTGAGCTCCAATCATTATACTTCTCCTATTCATTTTGAGCAGGGAGTTCGTGCTTTTTTGGGGGGGTCATTTATCAATCACAGTCAGAGATCTTGTTGCTTACAACCTAGTGTACTAAATCCATTCTTTATAGAATCTCTGAAAAGTTCAATCAGTAATGACTTTATTAACCGTAACCAAGTACCAACCATGGTCCAAAAAACGGGGATTGCAGATAAAAATGCCCCAAAGCAAAACTTTTAGAAAAGTTCGCGGAAGAGAGATAAAATAGGAGTAAGAAGATTTGTGATTGTTCCCTTCTTAGCATTGTTTCTGCCTACATTTACATCCATTCTAATATAAATCATCGCAATACGTGATCTAGTTGAAATACACTGTACTAGTTAATTGGCGGCTACAGTCATGGATTGCAGACAGCAAGGAGTTCTATAAGTAAATACAACTTCATATGAAACTGATGTTCAGCTATTGTGGTAAACCGAATTACCCAAATAAATATTATTCGATAGTTCAATTAGGAAAGACAATGGACCTTCCTACTCATACTTTTTAAAATATTCTAAATAGTATCTGGTTGGTTAATGTATTTTAAAAAACAAATTTCCTTTCATTAATTTAAAATTAAATTACTGATAAAAGTAGTTTGCAATTGTTGTAATATTTCTAATTGCGACATTTATAGAAATATCGGAAATTCATTATCGATTAGATAGATCTAAAGGAAGGATATAAATAACCTGAGTAGATAATTAAAATTGTTTCATGTTGTGTACTTTAAACTTTACCTTTGAATTTCATAATCGTAAAATTTACAAATAAACCTTTTAAATGGTTTACTTTTTGATTTCGTTCCTGTATTTTTAAATCAAAAATGGACTTTATCTTCTAGAGAATTTCCCGTCGATGATATTTCCATTGTTTATTTGCACGTTTTATCGAAAGGCTGTCTTAATACAAAAATATGTTCAAGTGTGGGCATTTCCAAGAGTTGATGATACATTGAAGTAATTTGAAGGCTGCGCAATATTTGTTAAATAATTTGAAGAAAGTTACAGAATATGCGATGGAAAGTTTCTTCTTTATTTTTGCTGACTTTCTCGTCCTTGCCACATGTAAAAAAATATCCTTCCTGAAAGTAGCTTATGACGAATCCATATCAGAGGAATAGTTGATAGACATAGAAGTAATGTGTACTTCTTAGCCAAAGAATTGGATTCACCCTAGGCTTCTAGTAAGCAATAATTTTGCTATTGAAGTGTATCAAGAAAATATAATGCGGTTTCTTCATATGGTAGTTGAAACGCTTAGGATTCTAAAGCCCTGCACAAACTAATATTCTGAAATTAATCTAGACCGATCCAACTGAAGTAAACTCAACGCAACCTGAAAAGTTCGGCCAGTCAAAACAGCTTAATTAGTCCAAAAGATCCAATCGATCCAAATAGCGTAGTCGGGCCCAAAGATCAGAACGTACTTAACAACCAGAACGATCCAAAAGATTAGATAATTCTGAAAAGTCTGTTAACATAAAGAACTAAAAACCTCGAACGGTCAGAAAAGTTCGTTCTGTTCGAAAAATTGCAAGTCCAGTACAATTTTATCAAATTTATTACGCTACAAAAACTAAAAAGTTACTTGACCCCTCCTGATTGTACCTTAGCAACTATGAAATTTCATTTAAGATTATTTAAATGATACTACTCACAACTTGTAAAACAGGACTTGCCATGACATTATTATTATTGTACCGACTCAATCATTATTAGATATGAGGCTGAACTGAAAAATTTCTAGAATAGCCCATAGATAGGGGCCGTAATTCAATTTATTTTGCATCACCAAGTATCCTGGTATTTCAATTGTTCATAGAAAAGAGCTGTCATTACTTTTTTTATTTGGAGGGCAAAACAGTCACAGAAATTAAAGCCAGATTAGATTCTGTTCTTGGCGACTCTTCACCATGGTTTTGCATCGTAAGTTTTTGGATGTCTGAGCTCAAACGTGGCCGTACCCAAAACAAAAACACATTCGTGCTCGAACTTCAGCTGAGTGTTTGCAGTCGAGTCATTTAGAAAAGATGCAGTTGATGTCATCAAAAAATTTGTGACAATGAACAAAACTTTGATTCACCATTATATCCCAGAAACCAAACAGCAGTCAAAACAGTGGGTTGGCCAGGGAGAATCCGTCCCGAAGAAAGCAAAAACAGTTCAGTCGGCTGTAAAAGTAATGGCTCGTGTTTTTTGGGATGCTAAGGGCATTTTACTTATTGACTATCTGGAAAAACGAAAAACCATAACAGGCCAATATTACTCAACACTTTTAGAACAACTAAATGCAGCAATTCGTGAAATGTCAAATAGAAAAATCTTGTTTCACAAAGGCAATGCATCAGTCCATGCAAGTGCAATTACTCAATAAATAAAAGGCCAAGTTAAAGTTCCCCCCTACTCATATGATTTGGCTCCGTCCGATTTTCATCTGTTCTCCTAACTGAAACAACTTCTATCTTGATTGATTGATTGAAAAGTTGGAGATGCGTTGGTCCTAGTGTATTGATTGGTATTTATGTAAAAAATTAATATATATCTTATGTTGAATTTCATTTGTTTTCACTTTCATTTCGGAAACTTTTCAATCCAGCAGCCTCATAGCTTTTGACATTAAAATGTTTTCAAAGAAAAAGTAAATTAATAAGAAAAACTTTACCGACTGAGAAAATCCAATAGATCAGAAAAACCTGACTGGCTAAGACAAGGCAACAATTTGCAGGACTTGGTAGTACTTGATAGGGCCTGGCAAATACTGTCTAAGGTCATGCCAGTAAGAAACCTCTTGGGCAAATCATTCTTCCCACATAATGTAAGATTTACTTTGGTTTTTTATTCTATGTAATCATATAGAAAATCATTTTGAATTTTCACTTGAAGTATGATCTATTGCCAGGCAGAACTATAACTGGACTAACCAATATATGCACATCGATATAGTATCTATAGTGAGTAATACAAGTTTTTTCCGGATATTTTGATCTTGAACTGGTGAAAACAATTTGTCATGATAGTCACATAGTTAACATATCCAAAAACAATTGAAATGAGATATTTTGAGTTCATCTTTTCCATAAAACCTAATTTCTTAAAAGAACACTAATATATGATCAAGCAATTAAGATTTTTATCATTTCTTTGGTACTCCGCGAATATGGCAAGCTAATTGTTGAAGATGATTAGTAATACTTTAATAATTCAATGCTTACAAATAAAACAAAACTTTAGTGTTCTGCTCCTCAGTTGACGTTACGTTTAAATAAGTCTTTAAAAAAAGGAAATTGAAAATTCTCGATCCAAAGTTAAAACCTTAGTTTTGAAATTATAATTATAAGATCAGTTCTGTTGATATTGTAATTGGGTTATCAGTTATCACTGTTAAGATATGTTTTATAACATTTTCTTCTCTTTTTAGATAATCTAGAGTTAAGTTCTTGGATAACTCACTGGGCTTGCTTAATTCTCCTAGTACTCCTCAAGTGCTCTAATACACTCCTAGTACGAGGAGTTTATATAGATGCTGAAGAACCTGCGGGAAAATGTGTGGTGTTTCCAATTTATTACCTTCGGTTAATATTCCAACACGAAAGGGCTAAGAAGATCACTAGGAAGTTTCAACTGGAAGCAATGGCCAGGAGGAAACTTGAACTAGAAGGTATTAAATCAACATGCACTTGTGGTGCAGAAATAAAGAACCATGTCATTAATATGAATAAGGAAATTAGTCAGATTGTTGAACAAAATCATCAACAAGAAGTATAGCATTTCAACAAAAACAATAGTTCAAGTATTTTAACCGTGATGATTTTGAACATAGAACGTTGTTTAAATGTTAAATTTGCATTGGGAGATGAGTATTTTATAAATACGTTATAGATACATTTAATAGCTTTTTTAGTTTATCAGAATTCTAATAAAGTTTGGAACTTAGGAAAGTCAAATTTTGAGTATTTAAATGATTATAAATAAACAATAATGTAAATTGAGAATAAATAATAATAATACTAATATAGTATGTAGAATAGACTGTAATAATTTATTTAAAATTTTATTATTATACTAATAATAATTATTATAAGCTATTTAAGCCAAAGTGATTTGTGATTAGTACAATATATTATATATCTATTATATAAAACAAAATATTGTCTGTAAACCTTGTCTGATTTGAAAATAAAGAAGATAGATACATGTTGTTAATCATCAAAGATAACAAACTACTTCAATTTTAAGTTTATTAACTAACAAACTTTGTACTTTCACTGTTTAGAGTTTTATAATCTTTCTAGATAGTAACCTAAAATTACATATTGAGAAAGGCTTTCACAATGATCACAGCATACTTATAGATATATAAACAGTAATAGTAAGTTAGTTCCCTGCAAACAAATTATCTCAGCATGATTCAATTAAGAAAATAATGACATCCTGACGTAGTGTTGCAAATAAAATTAGCTAAATGCGGATGTGCACTTGTCAATCTACTAATTGCCTTTGAATCGAGCCCTTCCAATTCACTAACTTAGTTAAAAGAGTTTAAAGGACAAGGTTAATTTTACGTAATCTGCTTTTCATTATTCCATATCATTACCATTTACATCTAATTAATTTGCATTTCATTCAGTTAATTCCTACTATTTATTGGAAATTCTGTGAGAGTATACACTTATACGGTAGTACATTGACCTCTACTTAATAAATGTTTGCAGAAAAAAATGAAAACATTTTAAAGTGTCTCTTCTTTAATTTAAAGGTATGCATTTATAATTTTTTAAATAATAAAGCATTATTAGTTTATGCTTTATTATCTACAAAAAGGAGGCTCTAAAAGGTGTCCAACCATTTTTATTTTATTATTATTGTTATTTGTGCACAGCTTTAGTAACAGTTTCAATTGACATAATACCATTTACTTCTCCAAGATGAACAAACAACTTAATAATTAATATCCACAGTTTCTCCAGAGCAATACAAAACATTTCATTGATTCAACTGCAATCAGTAGCAGCCAGTGCCTTTTTATCACAGGAAGGTTATATGAAAAATATTTATCATTCAATAATATACACTCATCTTTAAAAAGTGCACAAGTAGTAGTGGTAGAATGCAACCAAAAACTAGTAGTTTCTACTGACTCTTTCTTAAATTATAATCTAGTAACCTGAGTTACTAGATTTTAAACTTTTATTGCATCTTCGAATACTGTGTTACATTTTACTTATTTGGGATATTTCTTGTGCGCCTAAAAAATGTATTTTTTGTATTATTAACAGGACAGAATCTAGTAACGTATTAGAATAAATAGCATTTGAAATTCAACAATTGCTTCTCTCATCAAATTGGTTAAATGAGAGTTGCTAGGTTTTAACAGAGAGCAGCAGATTTGAGTACTGGATCTTATTTCAGAGCAATAAAATAGCAATTAAAAAAATTAAAATTTGAAAAGTTCCTGTAGGGAGAAACCTTTTCAATATTTATGGACAAATCAAATTGGATGGATAAAATTTTATTGTTAAATTCAATTCATCTCTCAAGACAAAAACACTTCAGTTTTAGAATATCTCCAAACACTTATTATTTATTAATTATGAAAATATACTATAATATGTCATGATTATAAATAAATCTGTATGATGGGTTGCCTATTGCCTAAATAATTCAACGAGTTTACTTATGTTAGTTCAATTTATAGGTCGCATAGATGGGTAAGATAAAAATAAAAGATCTATACTGTAGTCTATTTCAGTTAGAATTTCCAAAATTAATTCTTCAACACTAATTTTTAAAACAACTTGGTTATCCATAGACATGCACAATACATACCTGATATGAGAACAAGGGAAAGTTCAAAAATCTGTATTTATTCCACTATCTAGAAGAAACAAATCAACAATGGAAAGGAAATCTAAATACATACAGTGTGTCCACATTTCGATGTTCACCATTAGTATCTCGGTTATTAAAAGATAGAACAACCATTAAATGAGGAATGTTATGTGAAATTCAATACTCGCAACAAATCTCATTTCAAATTCACCCTAACTAACCAATAATCCAATATTGCTGCCTATGAAAAACAAAGGATAGCGCTAATAACTTGAAAACAAATGATAATCGGGGGTTTCTGTTGACACCATAGAATTTGTCTTAAAAAGTGTCTGAAAACTGTAATATTTTAGAAGTGGTGACATTAGGTGTTATGAAGTTATTGAGAAAAATTGGAATCGGCAAATTTTGGTTTTTTCAAAATATCTTAAAATTTAAAAAAGTTTGGGTGAATTTGAAATTGCGAGTATTGAATTCTACATAACAACTCCCACTTAACTGTTGTTCTATGTCTTCTAATAACCGAGACACCAATGGGGAGCATCAAAATGTGGACAGTAAAAGACAAATGTATTTATTACAGTTTACTTTCCTTAATCCGTACAGTATAAAAATACATTCCTTTCCAAACTTTTATGAATAAAACAATAATTTTCGACAAACACTCGACCCTGGCAAACAGCTTCCTTAGCAAAAAAATCCTTCATCATCTATTGCTACCTACTTCTCACCAAAAGCTTCAACTGTTATTTCTTTTGTGGTTACTTTCCCAGAGCCTGCAAGGACATTAACAGTCGTCATGATACTGAGTGTGATTACAAAAGGCCCTCACCAACTTAACTTCCTTCTGATTTATAGGAATGCCATCGAAAAAGGTCTGGAAGGAATTATGATTAACAAATTCAGAGAATCTTTAAACAAAACCTACCCAGTTTCTGACCTAGGATATCCACCACAGACCCCGCTCTTCTTCTTCTTCATAATCAAGCATGCCTCAATGAAAGCCTTTCAATCGAAACATCTATTCCATTAGCTCAACTGATAAATACTTTTCTGTCACTGTTTAAAGAATACATGCGGCGTGTGGACATTTCTCGTGGCTTTATTCTCCTATTTAACATCTACTGTCATAGTATTCCTCGTCTAAAAGATCCAGTAGCCCGCCTCTTTAATTTGCCAACGACGTGACGCCACTTTACGAATATCATTCCGTAGCTCCGCCAAAAAATTTCAGTTCTGGCGTTTGAACTAGGCAGGGTTTAATGCGCTGTGAGGCAGCTTCAGATGTTCGCGCCTTTGCACCCTACACCAAACAATATTAAAGAGTTCTCAACCTAGAACACTTAATTAAAGTAAAACTAGGTAACAGTTAGTAAGAGAAACTTCATTGGTGCGAATAACTTAACTTGCTCAACAAGCCCAACCGATTCGTAAAAGTAAAACCAAAGCCCTGGGCAATTTGAAAAGTATGGCAGTTCGAACAGCTCGATGAGTACGCAGACGCTGCTTATACAGTTCATAAATCTAGTCAATTGAAGATATGATCTTGCCAGTCCATACCTAACCCTGCCTGGAACCACACCGGGGTAGACATCATCGTACAAATTATTAGAAAATATACAGGCAAATATCTAGTTTTTGTTGAAATTATTTTACTTTTACTGCAGTTTTATTTGAATTATCTAAAGTAGAAAAAAGTGATGAATATCAAGAAGACAAATTAGATACCCAATTGAGAGATAAAGTGTGCAGTCTGGCTTAACGTATGATGTTGGCCTTGAAACTAGAACGACTAGAGAGGTGTAAAATCAGATCAAATCTTCAGAAAATCCCAAATCAAAATGGAAAGATTCGATCCAACAGATATCCACCTTTTGGTATCGTCTTTACCTCCACGCTGCGCTGAGGTGGAGCAACAACCTGAGGAATTGTCTAAATATAGTTGTGGTGTAGCAAATTGCTCTCCAGACAAAGTGGGGTCATTCGACGCTACCACTCAATAACGCTGTTATAAGTACACAGCAACTGGTGACTTAACTTCAGAGTAGGCATTGAGCGCTTGATTGATTTAAATTGAGCTCGCGCGCACATTGTCATCGCTAGCTTGTTGTCATGGTTTAGCTTCCCTAAGGTATGTATGAGACTATTCCTTTTCATCCAAGTTGTGAACATGGCCAATTAGAAAAGTTATTTAGACACTTATTATTATGGTTTGACATCACGTGCAATATTATGTATTATGACAATTGTCAAATTCTACAAAAACTAACCAATCAAGTCCACCAGCTGAAGTTAGATCGCAACGCCGGTCGTTGCTGACATAGAAGACCTTCATCCGACCCGTAATCGATTATTCATTGATCATTTGGCTGTTTACATTCTTCAAAAGAACTGTGCGACCTGCCAAAGATTCCTCCTGTAGGTGCACACGTAAACAGAGCTGTAGAACAAAACAAAAAGCATGTTCTGGAAATACCAAGCATTTGACCTCCATTTCCAAGAAGACTCAAAAAGAAACAGTTGGAAGACATCCAGCACCTCCACAGATCATCCTTCCTACCATGGCCTCTCACATTCCCAATCCAACCCCACATTCCATCATAGTACAAAGCATTTACCAGCTTTCACAGCATGCACAGGTCATCATTCACCTTCGATACGACTGCCTCGGGCTAAGCTCCCTTTCGGGAAGCCTGGGTTCATCCTCAGATCAACTGTTAAGGTTTTTCGATGATCTCTTTAAACACCTCTACTCCTTTAGCCAAAAATGTTTAAGTAAGACTCCATACTAACACTCCGTGTTTAGTATCGCGAACACTATCGCAAGTTTACCGTCGCCGCCTTACGACCCGTAGCGATTTACTCCGTTTCCAAAAATCAACATTGATCTCTCTCTCTCTCTCTCTCTCTCTCTCTTTTTCTTGGCTTTTATCAATCTAGGAAACGTTCCCTTTACCTAACTAATATAAATGCGAATACTTTCATAACTTTTACGAACCCCAAAAGATATTCCCTTCTTTAATTCTCCAAAAGATAAAAAGAAAGCTGTGGAAAAAATGTTTCTTTCTTGTAACCGGTAAAATACAGAACTTCTTTATGAACTTCAAAGAATTTTTTCTTTTTGTATCTGAAACAATACTCGTGGACTTCAGATATTGATGCCTTTCAAAGTTCAAGATTTCTAAAAGATGTTCTGGTATCTTGTTAGCAATATTCGTTTTGACATGTTTTCAACGGGGTGAAAGTTGAGACTAGTGTATAGAGCATGTTCAATAGCGTTCAGTCTCAGAACATTGATTTTTTACTAATTCTATGAGTATTAAAAAAGAATAAAACATTTCCAAATCACGCAATTTTTCTAAATGTGCTGGATATTGTTATATGGTGTGTCTAAAATTCGAGGCTCACCATTATGATTTCGAAGAAGGTAACAGATAGAGAAGCCGGAAAACTAAAAGAAGAGTTATTTTAGAGAGCAATTGATTATTGTTTTTCTTCTTTAAAATAAAATCTTCAAATTTTTTTGAAGCTAAATAAATTTTACAGCAGATAGGAATATGAGAAATCGGTAAAAGAATGGGAAGGTTTAATCAAATAATTGCAGAAGAGTGTTTGGTCTAAATTACATGCTAACGTAACGATGAGAACGGCTAGAGAAAAATAGCGTACTTTCTACAGCGGCGTAATATTAAAAAGATTTCTGTACTTCATATGGGAATATCATTCCCACAAATTAGCAAAACGATAATTATTTTATCGTAGTCGAAACCACACAAAAATATCAATTTCATAGAGCACTTTGTTTCCGATATATTTATTGACTCACCAGTAAAATACTATACGCCCAAACGGAGAATGGGCTATCATTTCTTAAGCTCAAGACAATTTATCATCATTTGAAGGTATGTATGCATATTTTGGGAACACACTGTAGCACCCACAACGCATTTCGATTACCTATCATTATTATTCTGACTTGTGCTTGGAATTGTGAATATAGTAAATGACAGAAACCAACAATGATAGTTCAAATATCTATTCTCGCAGAAATGCAATTATTTAAAAAAATAACTCTTCAGCTCGAGTGTAGATTAGTAAACATTGACGTAGATGTTTCTTTGAAAAAAATTATAAATTTAAACAATACGATGCGTGCAGCATACAACCATTGTAGCTGACAAACTATTTTTATTTCCGCAGGTGATTTTTCCAGAAACTCGTTACACATTCCAAATTCCTAAAAAATCCACATCGAATTTTTTTGATAGAAAAAAGAAAAATCACGTGAAAATTGCATCAGAAATTCCTAATTCAACATCAAACATCTGGGATTTACTCGAAAGGAAAACTTAACGGAAATTCCGTAGTTATTCATTTCGCGAAAACGTGACATCTAATAAAACAACCAGTACCGCAAGGTAAAACATGTTTTGGTTATCTTCGGGTAGAGGCTACTGCTTCTCCAAGTTGACCTATAACAGTAGATATACCTACTCGTTGCTGGATGCTTGTGAAGTGTTCCTCATTATAACAACAGTGCATTAGGAAACCACAACAAATCCTACAGAGAAACAAGAACGTAAACGTTTTAGTTTTAGTGCTGTTCTAATATTATTATAGCCCAACAACAATAAGGTAATTAGTTCCGGTAAGTAAACATTAAAATATTTTTTTGTAAAACTTATGTAAAATATTATTTTGTTATTACTCATCGATTCAATGCATGTTAGAGGAATTTTTTAATATTATTGCTGGAATGTATGTAAAATAATCATCATTTGTACCTTAGTTTTATTTTATAGATTTTTGTTTAAATAAAAAAGAATGATTTATATCGATATTTACTTTCAATACTCATTTAGTTGTCATTTTTAAATTACCATTTAAGTAGTTGTAATCTAAAGCCATATTATTAGCTTAACATTCACAAGACATTTGTACATAAAACATATATTATCAACACACCTAATTGCTGAAAATATTGAAAATAATTCTAAGAAAATATAAATTTGACTGTACATTACATACTAGTATATTATTTATCAAGATTCGTGGAAAGGTCAACTTTTAAATCATGTATCAAAGGTCAAGTACTATTGTATTTTATATAAATATGATAAAAACGCAATAACAGAGTCAATCTAGATTAATTACAAGAGAAAAGGGACAATAATAAAGTAAAATAACGAGAAAATATTAGATGAATGGGCACTTTAATTTGTATAAACCAGTTACATAACGGCTATCATGCATCTTTTTGAAGAATCCAAATGCGGAAATTAACTGTATATGCTGGGCACACATATAAATGATTTCCTCACCTTAACATACATGTATGACTTATAATTACATGAATATAAATAACATTCATAATTAGTTAGTTAAGAAATCTGAATTTATTAAATTTTCAAAATTGTAAATATATCATTTTCTTTTCTCCATTATACAAGGTATGTCAAGCGTAATTAACACAACTTCTGTATTTTAAATACAATACATACTAATTGATATTTTACAGAATTTGCTTTTACAAGGTTTGCCCTGCTTGAACGGTTTGTTTCTGAACAACTAAAAATTTGTTATCGAATGACTGCATCCGCGGACATCTTGCTGATTGATTATTCTTAAACATGACTTCCGTATAAAAAGTCGATCGTAACTTGAAATACTCGAGAATAAACGCTTGTAAGCTTATATCATCGATGATATCAAGATCAAATAGGCGTCCCGTTGAGAAATTGAAGTCTGCGTTCTATCCCTATTTTTTCTACTCTTACTCAATGCAGAGAATTAGGGATTTAAAAAAATGAAAAGCCTTAATCATGAATTTGATTAATTTTTTATCCCAATCGTGAGCTATAGTGTATTTCGGTCGTCACTTGGAGCAACACTATCTTGGTTATTTGGTTGGGAATTTTAGAAATTTCTACAAATCCTGATTTACCTCTTCTCCCAAAGAATTCATTTGGGTTTTTGCTTTTCTATGGAAATTTGATCATTGAAATGAGATTTTTCCCAGAAATCAGAAATTTATGAGAAGCAACATACATTTATATTTTCCCTCCAATTGGAAAAACTTATAATAGTAGTTTCTTTTCAGAATTCGATTAAACCATTAAATATGACATAATGGCTGAATTTCAAGTAAAAAATGGCTACTCAAAGATGACATCATATTAAGGGAATCTTGTATCTAAATGACTTCTTGGTGGTGATTTATTAGCTTTACTAAAAATCTTCAGTCGGCCCATATCGCTCCCTTACGCACGTGATATACCTGCGATAACTCTTAGTATAGCCCTCGCCATAAGAATAAAATATTCGAGATAGCGAGATATCTCCCCGCAACACTTCCAGTGACTACCTTACTGCATGCCTATAGGCATCTCACTTTTTCCAAAAAAAGGGCGTATTACACTTTTTACGTAGTTTTACCTTTTCTTTACGATGGTTAAAGTTTCGAGTTCTGGCACAAATAACGAAAAACCAAAAATAACCAATTCACAAGAAATTCTAAGATTTCTTATCTCCAAAATTCCTCCACCTAAAACTAACAGCGCTAGCAGGGATATAATGGGAACGGCACCCCCCCCCCCAGGTTTAGAGGGTCTTTTTGAAAAGATTCGGCATTTGCTTACAAAATCACAAGGTCACTCGAGTACATTTACTGCAAAAGATTCATCTCTCTAGCTTAAAAGGTGTCCGTTCCAGGACCGTATTTGCAAAGTTTTTCGCGTTTTCGACCCAAAAGATAACCTTGTAGGAAAAAAGTGCATTGAACCTTTTGCAACTACGTTTCCCTATAGTCGGATAACTGCCCCAAAAAGATCCAAAAGAAGGAAAATCATGTTTTTTGTTCTAATTGACCCTAGAAACGGTAAAATGCCACTTGTACCTACCTAAACTTATTGACCTGACAATGCTTCTTAGTTTAAAAAAAATCCCAGCTGGATCGAACCATAATTAAAAGAGTTACAAATTTTTTAAGTGGGCATTTTTCGAGTGAGTGGATAAGCCTTCCTAGAACATAAATCTCGAATATTATGTTGAACAAACTATAGGGACGGTTTTGGTGGGGGTTGCAAAATTCGCAGATTTCCCAAACGGTTTTTTTGGGGGGCTTTGCGATTTCTTGGTTTTTCACCGAATTCTCTCTCTTATCCCGCCATAGTGCTTGTGAAGCTGTGTCGATTGGCAAAAATCAACTCCCGCCCTTATAGTTTCAGAGCTAGGAACCTTTCTAAGTTCGACCAAATCGTAAGAGGTGCGAAATCGGTTCGAGCGGTTTCAGATACCTCAATCGACAGAATCCATACGACAACACCCTTAATCCCAGATTGCTAGACTTGCCAATAAGGTCCCAATCAAGTTTGCCCATTTTCGCCGCTAGGTGTCACCGCATGCATAGGGTAGTCGAAGAAAATCATGTTCCACTTACACTCCAATGATTGCAGATAAAGCTGCCGACCTTTGATATACCTCTAAACTCAGTGATTTTATAATCAATGGTCTCACTACTACATATTTTATCGTTAACTGCCCACCTTAAAGTGGTATCTCCTAGTCAACTGGTTCATTGTGCGACTTCCGGCACTTAATACTTCAATAACAACTTTGCTTGTCATAAATAGAATAGCGCAGATGAAGAAAAGAAAATAATTTGGTTTCTCAATCCTTAAGTACAAGTCGATCCATGGAAGATGACATTATTTGGGATGTTATTTCTGCCTAGTTTCCAAGAATTGAAGTTTCATTGCTTAGAACAATACACTTCTACGATCTTAGCTTGCACTATAGTGTCTGAAAAAATCATACAAAGATTTGCCCTCTTCACTGTGTGACGCTAAGAATCCTTCATAGATTAACTACTAAAGCTATAGGGCAAACCTGCAAAATATACCTGGTGTCTAATTTAGAAAGTTGATATAAGTTCCGGTAGAACAAGAACAAGGTTATATCAGACAATGATTACTTTACCGCTACCAAATTTCATTTTTCAAGAAAGATAGGTTAGTTTCATCTAGTATGTGTAAGAATAGTGACTAGAACATACCGATGAGTAAGTTACGTTTATCATGTTCAGTATTTTTTATAAATGAATGAAATCATAAGTGATTTATAAAAATAATAAAAGTTGGAAAGCAAGCCGTTAAAATCGCGAAAAATTAAAGAACAATAATACTAAAACCTTCAGAAATAAAATTAGTTTAGAAGAGTTACAAAATAATATCGGAACGTGATTTAAATTATAGTACAAGTCACTCTGTCCTTTGCTTTTTTTATCTTAAAGTTCTGAAAGTCAACGACACGCAATAATAATGACAGTGAACTTGCCAAATGGCTATCGTAAATTTCATCTGCCCTGTTAAATGTTAAAGTAATTCAGTAAACTTTTTTTTTTGTTTCTCTTCATGAATAATGTTCTTCGAAAGGAATATTCAGTAATAACTAATATAAAAGGATTTTTAAATATTTTTTAATTTCTCATGTTATAATTTTATTTATTATTATATACAATTTTCTTGCAGTAATCAATGTGACACAAAACAATAAAAATTGATTTTTATTTGTTTTCTTCAATTTATATTAAAAATTTAAAATTATACACATACCTAATATGATGCCCCTTTCACAAACTCCCCTCGCCGCAGTAGTTCTATTATCAATTCAGAGATCACTTCACCTCCATCTGGGTCAGTATAGGTTCGATTTAATTTTCTGGGGCTGTCCCGTCGGGCAGCAGTGGTATCTCAAGTCAGTAGAAATTCAGAGATTTCCTGAGATTTTCTTATCGAAGCATATGTGATGCTCCAAATGTATGTAAACAGTATTAGGTTCGTCCATCGATCGTCACTTGTCTTGTTTTGGTTTTTAATTCTTGGCCCTGATGTAAGTTCCCTGAATAACATCATATCGACTTTTTCTAAATAGTTCTTACAGAAAACAGAAGAAGATCGCCTGAAACGCATCCATAATAAACGCTATACTGTAGGCTATAAGATAACAAAAAAACTTCATGATGATAGGACTTTCCATACTGCAGACAGAAGACTAAACGCTTTACTTCTAGTGAGGTAGGGAAGAGAGGGAGAAAAAAATGCGAATAGGATTAAGTTTTGAGCAATTTTTAAGATTTCTGTGCACTTTTCAATTTGGTACAAATCGGTACCTGGATAACGACCGTCTTTTTATGTTTGAACGGTAATTTTTTCAGTATTTGTCCTATAATCTCTTAAGTGTACACTCCATATTTCATTCTTCTAGATCTTTCACTTCTCTCGCTATGAATGTTTTTTGTTTAGATTTGAACGGATTCTAGCAGCGAAAAGTACAAACGAAAAAATTATTTTAGCAATGACTGCGTAGTATCAATATAAGTATGAGGATACCAAACAACGTTTTAATATCTTTCAAAAACCTTTATTCAAAGTGTAACGTAAAGAATAACAGATATTTTAGAAGTAAATCATAAAATGGCCAGCATATATGATACATACACATATATTACCTTTCTCTAATAAAAAGTCGCCGGCCTCCACCCCCAATATTCCTTTGTTTTAAGTTCAGTATCCAATTATTAAATTATTGCTTTTGATTTGCTATTTTCAGATTGAATCACAAAAAAGGCAAAATGGAGATTATCCTAATGTTTACAACAGCATTACTAGCACTGGTATGTGCTCAAGATATAGGATTTCCAGGTCTACGTGATGAAGATCCTCCAGGAAAGCAACCACCAAGATTATCGGTAGGTATATTTCTGTTTATATCTTTTGATTTGTTGGTTAGTATTATTCTCTCTATAAACACAATAGTGTTCTTTTCATTTTTTCAATGTGATCTAAATAACATCTTGATATCTTGTAAAAATTGCTCCAGTTAACAATACTTATTACATTGCAGGATAACAGGATTCCTATACACATTCCTGGAAGATGTCCTGAGAATCAAATATTATACCCAGGTGATCAAAAACATGATTGGGTTTGTGACTGCGGACCTGGTAAGTTATTTTAAGTTACTTTGGCCCAAATTATTAACACTGACTATTAATTTATAGGTTTCATATATCTCCCATCTGCAGATGGATGCTTTGCAGCATACAGAAAAGGACCATGTCCTGATAATCAAATTTTAATTTTACCAAAAGGCAAGGTTGTACCAGAATGTGTTTCTAATCCTTGTCGAACTGATGGATTTGTGAGGTAAACCTTATTTTAGTTCTTTATTTGAGTTTCATTGCTTTAACTCTGAATTGATAATATTCTTCTGATTTAACCAACTGTTGTTACACCTACCAAGACTTTTCTAATTTGTCAAAATTTTTTTTATTCCAAACCACAAACACACAATGATCTCAATTAATTGATATCGTTAAGTTACTGGCAATCTGTTAGATACCTATGATGATAAGATGGCTGTTTTTTGTGTTGATTTGCACTTGTTTTGATTTTTAACGTTTTAATTATATTACTTTTAGATATTTGTATATTATTATTAGTATTATTATTAATTTATTATATTTTAGTAAGGTTAGTGTTACATTGTAATATTTTGTTGTATTTTGTGTTATCAAGTACAAGTAAGTTTTAAACTGCCATTTGTAGCTTGGATAATAGACCTATTATTATTATTATTATTATTATTATTATTATTATTATTATTATTATTTTACAGATATGAAGATCAATGCTATGAATTGGATAAAAGTGGTGGACCATGCAAGCCAGCAAGTGAAGGTGGTGGAATTTTTGGTGTAAACGGAACAACCTTTGCATTGGAATGTCTTAAAGATACGCAACCACTCAATCTTATCAACTTCCCCAGCAATTGTCCTCCAGGAAGCAGAAGAAGTGCAAGCAATTGTAGACCAGAATATTAATAGAAATAGAGATGACCGCTTTAAAATTAGAAAAATAATGTTGTATTGCAATTTTTTAAAAAAACAAAATTTGTTGAAAATTATTGTTCACTTTACAAAATCCTTTGTTGTGGGTCATTCCATTAAGGTTATAAAGTAAAATGATATACTTCAACAATGCTCAATTACAATAATATAAGAAATACATTTGTTTTAATTTTTTAGATTTCAGTGAAATTGATAAAGATAATAAAATCAATTTTTCACAAAATATCAATATTGCATTTATTATTAAAAAACAAATTCTATTCCAATTTAAGAAAAAAGTTACTGTTGCATTCGTATAATAGAACAAATCATTTTTGAATAAATTTGAATTTTCTTAACCTGACCATAGAAATTATATGTACGTAGAGTAAATGAAACTCGGAAGAAATTTATTCCGCTTTCCCCTATGAATTTTTACATTTCTTAAGAAATATGAGAATACTAGTGAGACCATTTATAAACCTCTACATGTTTTTTGGTAATAAGGAATAATAAATGTACCTCATGATAAGAACACTATAAAAGCAGCTTCTTTTCCCAAATTGAATGGATAGGTACCAATTCCATGCTATTATGTCCTGTAGTAATAACTATGAGAAAGATTTTCTCCTAATACCATATATTTATCTAGAATAAAATGTTCCAATATGTTTACCTAAATCTTTTCAATATTATGAGTCGTAGGATCTGCCGATAAAGTAGAATTTAAGAAACATTACACAATAATTCACTTCTCTGGAAGTTTTGTTAACTTCTAGCCTTGCTATGTTAATTTTTTAATTCTATTGGGTTCACAAATAATGTTAGTATACTATACTACCTTTCAATAATTAAAAAAAAATTACTGCAAATTTGATTCTTTCTCCAAGAAATTCATAGATAGTAGAGAAATTATGGTGATAGTGTTATTTCTGAGTTTGCATTTTTAGAAAAGTTCTGTTACATAAGACATAAAAAAATTCCCAAAAGACTGAAATTTCAATTGTTTGAATTCTAATTCTTTAAAAGCCTCAGCTTGGTAAAATGTTTATTTGCCAATATCTCCTGAACAAGTTGAGCAGTCAGAATATTTCCTTTTGGAAATAAAAATTCACATACATAGCTACCTATAATCCAATTGTTTTATAGTTTTTGTGCGAATGATAGTTATTGGAAAACTACTGGCCATGCAGAAATAAGACAAAACTAGATTACCAATTACTCGACTCATTCAGTACATACTGGCAAAAAAAATGTGTTTGGTCGCCTTTCAAGATGGCCACTTAAGCTCTGGGTGTAGAAATCAAGACTTCCAAAAAGACATTTCAGTCTACCAGGAATCTTCTTCAAATTAAAATTTTATTTTCTCATATCATATGATTCTCGTCTTGAATTGATCAGTGTTGTATGGTTAATAGACTTTCGAGATTTTAATTTGTGCTACCACATTTTTCATGCTACTTAATTTTATATGAGGAAATAATCGAGTCGAGACTGGCCTTAGCATTTGGTGCGCCCTGAGGCAACTTCAAGTGTTTGCACACTTTTCCATGCTGTATTAGAAACCTTTCGACCTAGAAGACTTTAATAGTAGAATTGACTGTCAGTAAGAAAAACCTCATCAGTCCAAATAACAACTTAATCAACAAACCCAACCAGTTCATGAAAAGATAATAAATATTACCAAAAAGGTAAGAAATCAATTCAAGAGCAATAAAACAGATTTCAAGTTTTGGTCTCATCTTTAATCTAGATTCTATACCAAACCTTAATTTGCATTTAATTATTTCATTCATATGTACTGAATTGAAAATAAACACAGAGATCTCATCTGGAAAAATATTTTAAGCAGATTTCAGGTGAATTTCATTTGTGCAGAGAATAGATCATCTTGGTTCCTGCTTTGAGACTAGCAAAATATTGAAAATATTCAGAAAGCAGAGTGGCGTCTAGTTCACGTGATTTATTGGTCAATAGTTACTCGAATTCATGTTTGAAAACACATCTGAATGTCATTGCTCAAAGACGCCATTTCAGAATGTGAAAAACCCTTATTTAATGGAAAAGTAGAAGTTTTCTTGATGTCATCCTAAAAAATGGAATTTTTGATAACCAAGAAGAACAAGAAGAAACAGAACGTCTTAATGACGTCAATTATTCTGATTCGTCGTCGGCAACAAATATGTCCAGTTAATCAAGTGACTCTGCTTGCTGAGTCACAGTTTTACGCAATTTCGTCCTTTATAAGTATATTGGAAGAGAAGATTTTCATTTTCCGGAATATTGCAATGTCGTCGTCCCACATTGCGAAAATTTGCAAGGTTGCAGTTACGCCACCGTTGTTGAGTCGTCGATGGTATGTATGTAAATGGCCATCTAAATATCTCGCTACCATAACACTGTTACCTTCTGATTTATTTATATTGCACTGCATGGTACAAAAAAAAGAGATACATCAATGTTGTGGGAATTAGGTTCAAAGAACTGTATTTCTGTAACCATACAGAATTAGATGCTGTTTATTTTCATGTTTCATTAACACCGTTACCTCCTCAGATATCCTGTACGTTATACAGACACAAAATGAATGTATCAATGTTTACATATTTTAAAGCCCAAATAGATGACAATTCAACTAATATTGAGTTAACTCGATTTCTGTTAGGGTTCGTTCGTGATAAATACTTTTTGATGCTGACAATCTCAGAAGAAGTACAAACAAAGAAAAATAAAAATCGACAAAGACAGTTTTACTACTTAAATAAAATGAACATTACACCTGAACATGTTCTTTCGTAGAACAGAACGTAGAAACACAAAAATAGATTCATGTGGACATAACTATATACATATACAGTAAAACTTGGATTTGACGTCATCGGATTTAACGACAACTCTGATATAACGTCAAGTTTTTACCGGTCCCGTGATTTTACTATGCTACATAACGCTAAAATACTCGCTCATACCGTCATAAAACTCGGTTGTAACGTCATATTTAAGCACCTTCCAAAATTCTAAAATCGTATTTTTCGAGTAGAATATGGTTTGCAGATGTTTAAGTTACCGTTACACTCTCCGTTCAGTAAAATGTCTTATTGTTCGGTAAAATTTCAAAAAGTAGGTTGTAAATCATTGAATACAAAAGAGATTTCTAGCTTGCACGGGTAACTAAACTTTAATTTATAACTTGTGACAAACCCTAATTGCTTTTCTTAAAAATTTAGAAACTGGAAATAGTTTAGATTTCTCAATCTTAATAAATTTATCGTCTTTTGATACCGTATATTAATTAAATTTGAATTATAATACATTTCTAAGCACACTTGGCATTTTTCTTGGTCTGAAATTAGTACTTCACGTATAACGACACTCGGTTATAACAACAAAAACTTTCCGGTCCCTTAGATGACGCTATAACCGAGTTCTACTGTTTTTTTGTTTGTTGTTGTTTCTTTTGCCTTCAACCCTGTCTTTATCCATAACAGTACTGGTTTTCGACTTCTCCAGTCAGTTGTACTGAGCTACTGTTGTACTGGTTTTCTATTACTTATTACGAGCAAAAGGCGAATCTGACAAGAGGTAGTGAGAGGTGCTCCCATTTTGGTTTGTAAGTTTTCAACATACGTGTTTTATAATAAACTACTGACTATTACTTTAGGGAAGTTTTTTTCAGATGATCATCAGATCGGTTCATAACATGTTATTATTATTCTTTTATTATTAATATTATTTTTCTTTCTTTCCCCGCCTTTCTGGCCATAAAAATTTGTAAAATAATATATGCCCTGCAATAACTAATTAAGAGCCAAACAGGAGATTCAAAATTATGATTTTGAGATATTGTAGAAAAAACAAGAAATTTTAAATAGAAACTGTACACCTTGCAAAGCAAAGTGTTTTCAGATATATCTATATTAAGAAAAATCAACTAGTGACCATCTGAAGAAACATCCATCCTGTATATAATTTATTAGAACGACATTCTTTTTATTATGAAACCATATGAAACGTTAAGAGGATGTGGAAAGGCTGGACGACGTTCCTCGAGATTTATATCTTACTTATCTTTGATTAAATAGCAGAAAGTTTTGTGTAATTGTCCGTTTCTACAGAGTACTTTGTATCGATAATTCTACAATTAACCGATTTCATATATGACATGCTGATTTGGAACACCCTATATATAAGCCTTCAATCTAAGATTTTTCTACTAAGATTGCGAATTTTATTTACATATTACGTGAATCTTTGTATGTTTTTATTACTAAAAGTACATAAATATGCACGGTATGACTTTTGTTAAAGTACTATCTGCATATATTATGCAAGTTCATTCAAAAAACTTTTAATACCTGCTAAGCTACATCCACATAACATAACATCCAACATCCTTGAGTTTGTCTTACGCTCCGATACTAGCTTTTCAACTACATCGTATTTTTCTAAAATTTCAGGTATAAATGAAGCAAATATTCCTCCGAAATATAATTATTAGAACTACTAGTACAGTAAACAGTAGTACCTATGCATTAGCGTATTGGCATTTATGAAAGTAAATAAACAAAATAGTTAAGGTTATGTTACAATTTCTAAACTTACCAATAATTCTGAAACTTCCAATTTTCTAAAAAGTATGACTGAAACCCTTCTTCCTATCAGTTTAAAAAATCAAATTAAAATTGAACAACTTTTCACAAACGTAATAACCGCAAAAATCTACAAAGTTGCGTGAACCGGCGAGTTTAATAAGTTATGTAATGTACTGCATTTTGTGATGCATACCTCAGCCCCAGTGCTTTACGCCAAACTGCGCAAACTTGTATCCATTGTGGTGAATTAGAATTTGCATTTGCTATTTGTTATTTTAGGTGCTTCAAGAACGTTACTTTTTGGAAGACTTAAATTTATTTGTATAGTACTATCCTCTTAAAAATAAATATAATTAGAATTTTTCTCTATATTTGCTTGTCATTATATGACTAATAATTTAAGACCCATTACACTTCCTCAAACAATGCACTCGAAATTTCCAAATTAAAATAGATGTACTAACACTGCCAAGTCTATTATTTATTTATCGAAAAAATAAACATCATTACGTAACAATGCAATTATAAATGTAGGAAGCTTGAGATAGGTTTTAAATAGATGCGGACGCGAGGCGTCACGACGCCCTCAACATTATAAAAGAGCTCTCTGAATATAAAGAATCTAAGATAACTTTAGAAATTATAATTTTAAGAATATGGGAGGCGTTATTGTGCCTATAGTTTCAGTGGAATTCGAAGTTTTTGGTAAAGTTCAAGGTAAGTTTTATACTTTTTACGGTTTTTTCTTGTAATGACATATTTCAGTTAAACTAAACTTTTAAAATATTTAACAGGTGTTTATTTTACTAAGCATTGTCGAGAATATGCAGAGCAATTGGGTGTAACAGGGTGGGTGAAGAATTCCAAAAAAGGTACAATTCTTGGAATGGTGCAAGGATTTAAACCGAATGTGGAAGCATTGTAAGTATGCATTAACTTGATTTTTTAAAATCAATTAAGTATTTTTTAATAATAGATATAATAAAAAAAAATGATTAAGAAAGATGATAGTTAGAGCAATGCCAGAATGTTATTTTTAGACAGATCATTCTTGAACACATGTCGATGTTATTAGAAATAAATTGCTCTGATCCAGCGTCTTAATAATAGTTTCCATACGATCTTATTTTGCTTACAATTTATATATCTAATTAGGACATGCTGACAGTTTAACATGTTAAAAATAGTAATTTGGATACCAGAGATTTTTGAGAAATTATTAGGTAAAATTATTTTTCTTCTTACTACTGGTGATTACTGCATTATTAAGTATATTTAAAGTAAGTATTAAAATTCGAGTTTTAAATTAACTTGATTGAAGAATTACTATTTCCTTAGTTTTTCAAAAATTCAGAATTTGTATACTTATAAGTAGGTATACCTATTGTTCTTAGGTATAAGAGTCTCTTAAGGAATGGTCAAATATGTTTAGTTCTTTTTGAAAAGTTCACTTGTGGTAAATCGGTGTTTAATTTTTTTCCTAAATTCTTTCAATACCAAAGATTACAAAAAGTTCATTGATATCTCTTCTAGATATTTCCATAATAATTCCAGATTCTCGTACTGATCATGGAAATATTTCTCCAATGCTCATATATTGTAGCTTTGAACTCAACCAACAAACAGACTCTAATAAGCAGCATGATTTTGTGATCGAAGTTGTGCATACATTCAATAGGGCTTTACACCAGTAGTGTTCATTTAGAATTTTCTGTAGTTTTGCTTGCTGCCATTCACAATAAGAATAACTGTCGCAGATTAATTATCTCCTTCTCCATCCTTGCCTCTGCTCTCACTAAATTTCTTATTATTGGTTAAACAACAATCTTCTGTGTTTCTAAAAACATCTCACCACCTTTTTAAAAAAATTCTTTTTAGACAAATAATATATTAAGTTGATATATTTTTGCAAGCTAAAAAGTATCAGCATCCATCAACTACCAAGGTGATTATGATTACTAAGTAATTCTGCATTTCTATTGGTTTGTAGAAATCGAAGTGAATTGTCCATGGAAGAAGTGTTTTAAGATCCCAATTTCTAAAATTTTTCCATATATTTGTAGCTGCTTGTTGAATATTGTGCTACTTTACATAAATGGGATCTATAAGAAATCTTACACGTGTCCACATTTAGAAAAACCAATGGCAATGGCAGTCTTTTGTTATTTCTTTACATATTCAGAATATTACAAACCAATTTGAGAAATGAAAACCATTCATGTGCATTATTTGGTTTAACAAATAGTACCTATGTTAATAACCAAAATTCCAAGGTCAATTTAGTTTCAAAGAGTTTTAAATAAAGAAAAAAAGAATAATCCATTAATATTTCAAATATGTTATACAATAGAAGACTGTTGCTGCAATTGTTTTTTTAAAATTTGAATACATATAGGAACTTGTGCAGATTTATGCAATTTAACATGATTTCACATCAACGACTAGATACTAATGTATGGAGAAATCCTACAAGTTGGGATTTTAAGCACTTCTTGCAAAGGGGTCACAATGATGCCAACATCCAAAAGACTAGGACTTTACAATGTACAAATTCTAGTTACACCACAAATTTTCATCCTCATCTTGATTTTCAGAATATCCAAGATTAAAACAACTGGAATATTGCAAGTACCTATTTTAAAAAATAGCATAACATTGCCGTTGTCGACACCTTGTAGAGTTGCAGACGATTTAAATTCTTACAAAGTGTCTGTCTAAGCTAAAGATATCAAATACAAAACTACATTAAATAGTTTAAATGCCTTAGACTAACAAGCATGTAGAAAATTCCATCCCGATATCTCATTTTGTTCTTGAAATACTGAAAGAACAAGATATTTTAAATTAGACTTGGAAACAGTGCACTCTAGGGAAAAATGTTATATGACAAAAAAGGCTTAATTTTTATCGAGGAAGGTGCCTGCCAAATATTTGCACTCATTTTCAAAACATCTTGTGTAGGCACATTAAGAACTCAGATAATGTTTTATTGTTTAATTCAAAGAAATAGAAAAGATATATTGGGTGATCAAGGCCATAGGTACAGACTTATAATTTCTTTATTTATAAACAAATTTTAATTATATGGTGTGTCCACATTTCGATTCTCATCATTGGTATCTCAGTTATTAGATGCATAGAACAACGGTTAAATGGAGTATGTTGTGTAGAATTCAATGCTCACAACAAATATCATTTCAAATTCTTCTTAACTTTTTTAAATTTTAATATATTTTGAAAAACCAAAATTGCCGATTTCAATTTTTCTCAGTAACTCAATAACACCTAATGTGACCACTTCTAAAGTGTTACAATGTTCAGACACTTTTTTAAGACAAGATTTTTGGTGTCAACAGAAACCCCTGATTGTCATCTGTTTTCAGGTTATTAGTGCTATCTTTTGTTTTTCATGGGAAACCATATTGGATTGTTGGTTAGTTAGAGTAATTTGAAATGAGATTTGTTGTGAGTATTGAATTCTACATAACATCCCCCATTTTACTGTTGTTCTATGTCTTCTAATAACCAAGATACCAATGGTGAGCATCGAAATGTGGACGCACTGTATTTGGAATATACATTATAGTTGATAAATGCAATTTTTTTAGATGTTAAACGAGTTCACATCACTTCCGGTTTCAGCGGAAATGACATCAACTTTTTTATTTGAGACACTTGGTATATTTTTACATATTTTTCCAGTATTATTATATTTCAGTGGATTGAGCGATATCTGCATGTGGCATACCGTGAAATATGGGTCAACTTGTGTAATGAAAGCAATACACACGATTTTATACGATCATTTAAATGTATAGAAGCTTTGCAGTCGCAGTGAAATCAGAAAAAACAATCCATTCTTTCTTCACCATGACAATGCAAGTGCCCACACAGCTTCACAAACTGCTGACATTTTAGCATATACAGGGTGTTCAATTTAAAATAAAAAAGTTGATATCATTTCAAATTTCATTAGAATTCGTTCATAAATAAAAAGATTAGAAGTTCATATCTGTCATGGTTGCCTTGTAGGCTTTAATCCGATACCTGCGATGTAAGAAATTTGTCAATCACGGTATTTTGCCTGATTAATGCTAAACAAGATTTTGTGTATTTAATTAATCATATAATGAATTGTGACATTGTTTATTCAAAAGACTACATTTACATAAAATATGTACTGAGTGCACACTCTGTAATTATTTTAAGGAGACAACAAAGTATTTATACAAGTTAGATTAACAAAAATGGACAGTAAAAAATAATGCTCAACACTTACCTTAACCTTTTCTAGCTGCTCCACATTTAAGGGTATAAGATAAATTATTCCACATAAAGAAAATTAACTTCGTGAAGATTTTATTTTAAATTTCCTATCCCTGGTTTTATAACTTTCACTTTGAAGTAACCATTTGAAATTTTAAGGCTACAATTATTTATGTACACTGCAAGGGCAAAGTTAAACAGTTCTAAAGTCACCTGGTTGCCAATATTCAACAGCAAGAAGGAAGCAGCTCTGATGTTGAAATTTCACTATTCCAGTAATCAATTAGTATTCTAACACTCGAGCTTATTAATTACTTAATATAATAACTATAGCACCTACTGTAACCCCTGATTCAAAAGTGCTTCTTTTCTTTGAAATTTTCTGTGCATTTATAGAATCCTATCAAAATCAATAATCACATGTTAAATAAGTAACTATAAGTTTAGGTTTTCTGTAGTGTGGGAATGTCTGCTGCATTTGTTTTTTTCACAAAATGCAAAAAACCATAATTACTTACGTGTGGTATAAAAACTTTAAAAGTATGTATAATTTATATCATACTATAGGTGTCAATGGGAAGTGTAAATAGTGCTGTTACATAGTGAGAGCTGTTACTTAACGTATGGGAGCTATTCTGTAACTTGAACATGTTACTAGCTGTTGTCCACAACTTCAAATTAGGAAAAATAAAATATGCTTATTATATGTATTTTTGAATACTACATGTATTTCCCCATTTTACCCCTTAGGGGTTGAATTTCGAAAAATCCTTTCTTGGTGGTTGCTTACATCACTTGAGATACCTCTATGCAAATGTTCAAGTTTCTAGACTCAGCCATTTGAGCTGTGCATTGATAGATCAATCAGTCAGAGTATCCTTTTATACAGTGCGTTCATTTTACAACTATCCACCCTTAATATCTCGTAAACAAACAAAGATATTGAAATAAGAAAAAACAGGTCAATCTATTTGTGGAGGGCGCCATTAGAATACATAATTAACTAAATCATAGAGGTCACTATGTTTGCTCTAGCACATATAACCTCAAAATGTTAACTGCCACCTATCATTTGAAAAGGGAATAAAAACAACAATCTTTTGGTGAAAATAAAATTCAAATCGGCCTACTAGATCAAAAATTACAGCACATGTCTTGCTTTAGTGAACATAAACATTTTTAATTGAATAATTTAAATTGAACTGTCAATAGAAAATCAAAACAATACAAAAGAAACAGCAGAAGATGGGCAATCCTTTAAAGAAAGTACCTAACCTAACAACTCACATTAGCAGCTCAATTCACACTATTTGACACCAAACAGGTGCAGTGGCAGTTATTCTTCACTCAAAATTATCACTAAAACCATTGAATTGATTCAAAGGTACTATATTCTGTCTCACTATAATAACAAAGGTAAGTCATATTTTATACATAAATTATCGCAACCCGATTGTTTTAATATATGCTGTGCAACTTAACATGTTCCGACATTGCATAACATGAATTGAACTATAGTGAGTGGCTATGTTTAGATATTTTCTTCGAAAATTACTTATTTTGTGTCGTTCCTTCACTTCTGTTTTTACCTTCTATTGACAGTTCAATTTACATCAATTGGAAATACCTACATTCATCTGCTTTGCACCCACAATAAGTACCAAAACAATTGAAATACATATCGCAAGTGGTGAAGTGCCATTTTGATTTAAGATTTTGAAGTTGTGTGTGCAATAGCGAACACAGTACCCTCTATGAATAAGTTACTTATGTATTCTAATGTCCCCCTACATAACGACTGATGTGTTTTTTCTTATTTCGATATCTTCATTTCATATTATGTAACATATCATTATGTTACATGCTGTAACATAACACTACAGAATAGAAAGGGGGTTTGACAGGTATTATAGAAAAAAAAACTGGGATATACTTTGAAATATTTTACATTCGTTATTTTTCGACCAACTGGAAGGTTCAAGATCGCTTCTGGTTTTAGTGGAAGTTATATCAACTTTATTTCTATAGTAGCACCCTATATATATTTTTTAATAATTTGATTCTGCTTCTGTTGATATATCATTTGTGATACTCTAAGATAACCTCAAAAATGCCCAATTTCCTGATAAAATCAATACTTACTCATTTTTTTCAAATACCAACCCCTCAGTTTTATTACCACTAATGAAACTCAGACTTATTCTCTTTCAAATAAGCATATTGCACTCATTATATTCAAAATAGTAGTCACTTAGTGGACTTTTGCAGTCAATACCGTTGGGAATAAATGAACTGGATTTTTTACTTAGAGACTACCATCCGGAGTTGCATTAGTGATGATAAAACTAAGGGGTTGATATTTGAAAAAATACGTTGGAATTGATTTTGAACAGTTTTGAGGTTATCTTGAAACAAAATATTACAAACGATGTCAACAGAAAGAACGTAAAACAGAATCAAATTATCAAAAATATATAAGATCGTATTTAAAAGAAAAATAAAGTTCCACCAAGTCAAAAAATGACAAATATGCCATTTCTATATTTCAACTTTCATAACTCTATTTCAAAGTATAAGCGAATCATGATCGACTGTTTCCACTTCCCACTTCAACTGGTATGTTTTCACTTTTGCCAAGATTTCAAATTTTTTTTTCTATTTTTGCTTCAAATCATCTTGGAAGAGTCCATGACACTTAAAATTTTTCAAATGGCCATGAAAACTATGCATTGTGAAAATGCTGTTTAACTTCAAAAATGAGTTTGTTTGGTTGCCTAATAACTACATCAGAGAAGATGTTAATAATCATTATATGTTCACTTCCACAATAGTTCAATTAAAAACAAAGTCAAGTATTTTTTTAGAAAGTATTTTTTTATTAGTTATTGCCAACCATATTCAGCTGATGTTTTGGCATTTTTGCATGCCATCATCAAGGCTACAAAGAAACCAACTTGTTAATTATAAGGAATAAAATTATATATTAAGTATCGCTTTACACAATAAACTTTTTATAGAATCTGTAAACAAATTTAATACGTAATTTTTTATGATAAAAATTCTGTATTTATAAGATATCATGTATGATACGTCATAACAAATTTATAAGAAAATATCCTTAAATAGCAACTGTGCATAATATTTGACCTTGCTGCTGATTGACAAATAAAATTAAGTCTTCTCAAATTAAATAGTGTATTTGTTTATTGTTTGTTCTGATAAAAAGATGCATACTACAGAAGACAATATACTTTATTATGCTGCCACTGTGTGCGCTATAATTTTATTAACAAATTTTGATCAAATACTCTTGAACTTAACCTCAAACTCTGCTTTGCACCGATTTCATAACAAATTATCAGTATTTAGAACTTGATTTAAAAAATTTGTTATGCAGTAAATTAGATACCAAATTTTATAAAAACTGTGTATGTTACCGAGTCAAAAAATCTTATATCAAAATTGTTCACAAATTCTATAAAAAGTTTGTTATTGTGAAAAGCAGCACTAATAGAATTATTCCTATCTGTTTTACATATTCTTTTCACTTGCCTATATTTAAGGCTTACATTGATAATTTCAAATATTTTCATTAAGCGTAATAATCATTAAATACAGCTAAATAAAGAAATCACACTTGTATAATTTTGAGGGAGAGATTCGTTTCAATTTCTCAACTGCTTGATGTGGATTTTTTTATGTGATAATTAAAAGATTATATATTTTGAAGGATATTATTGAGAAAACAGGATAGTTTGTAACAGGGAATTTATACAAGATGATATCAGATGAAATGGCTTTCAGGTTTTTTGCAGCGATCTTATCAATACAGTTTTTTCCAAAAGAAAATCCACCAGGTGTTATTCTCCATTTGAAATTTGTTAGTTGGGTCTTTGTTTAATACACTATACACCTTAGGATCATTAATTAGGTCTTTCATTTTCACAGAGTATTCGGAACATTTGATAATTGTGGTGACACACTGCCTTTGTCAGCTTGAATCACAACTAATTGTGGGTTTTGTTTTAAAATGGCAAAACGTCAGCTAAATATAGTTGATGATAACTAATAGAAAAATCCTTCTAAAAAAATACTTGCGACTTTTTTTTTTGAAATAAGATGTTAAGTTTATGCAGATTATCCTCTTGTATATTTACTGGTTATACATTGAAGGTTTTTATTGCAATTTAATAATTCAATAACTGATATCAAACTTTATTGTAAAAAAGTCAATAGAAATTACATTGACATTAGACAATGTAATAAATAATAATAAAAACATATTTTTGGTAAGAACTACTAATAATAAAGTTCAAAAAATATGGCATGTTAGTTTAAACAAGTTAATAATTATAATGTTTTCTTTTTTTTTTTAGGATTACCTGGTTATCAAATAAAGGTTCACCAGGATGCCAGATTGAGCACTGCGATTTAACAAATTGGCAAACATTAGCTAGGCCAGAATACAGAGGATTTTCTATCAGATTTTAAATGAAATTGTTTTACAAAATTTAAGAAAAACAAAATGTTAATATTTTCGTAAATAAATAATCCAAAAATGAAGATTTTAATAATATAATGTGATGATGATGGAATAGTTTTTCTTTTGTTTATTCATTCTAAAACAATCACCAATTATAAAACAAATGTTATTGGCTTTTTCTTCATTTTATTATTGAAATGATCACAAAAAATTATATAATAGTTTTACAACACAGATCAAAACTGGAGTATACAGGGTGTCCTACAGAAAACACCAAATTTTGTATACAATATTATATTTCTAAAATATTTGAAATATTTCATAAAAGCAAACTATTAGAATGCTATTTGTACAAAAGATGTTAAACTAAAGCTACTGCCTTCTGTGAAAATGTACACATTTTCCGTTTGAAGACATAGTAGTTTTATCAAAATGGTACAGAAACCTACCGCTTTGAATGAATGATTGTTGAAGACCACCTATTGCAACAATGTTAAAAAAACAAACACATAATGAAACCGCAACCCATCAACTATCAGGCAATATATACAGCATATCGAATTGGTTGGTAGCGTTTTCCTTAAAATTATGACATAAAAACAAATGCAATTACGAAATGCGATGAAACACAAATGCTTGATACAATGAATTTTGATGAAAAAAAGAAAGATCATATGGTACAAACTAAAATTTCTGTGAAATCAAAACAGCCATTTTATTGTTACTTGAGGATGATTATAAATTATAGGGAGACAAAACTGAAATTTAGAAAAATTAAATAAGGCTAACAAAAAGCTGTTATTTTTTGTATCTGGTAACAACTGAATTAAAAAGGCACAAGAAAAAAACCTAGAATAAAGGATAAATTAGAAGTAGAAAGCAAATTAAATTTATTGTTCTCGAAGCTCAATTGCTGACTTCTAAAAAAAAGTTTTGGTCAATTTCTTAACAACATAAAGAAAAAAAAAAAAAGAAAAACTTATCATAAACAATCTTACTTAGCTAAGCATCTATTCATTACATAACTAGTACATTAAATTGTAATTAACATTTCCACAACACCCAGTATATTCCATTCATTCTCTCAAACAAAATATGTTCACACAATATTCAAAACAGAATTCGTTAGGAATTTTGAGACCAGTTTTACAAAAACGTGTTTTTGTTTCATTTCGTACATAGTAAGTTAGTTTGAAAACAAATTTAAAAACAGGGTCTTGCTTCAGAAACGCATCTTATTAAATAGTTTTCAATTTGCGATGTTTACACAAGAATTTTTCAGAAAGACCCTGTTTAGTCAATAGTGCAATATAGTCAGTGTTTTGTTATGCAATCAAAGAAATGAAAAAACGAAATCAAGGAAATTATTACTGTCCAAAATTTTTAAGGGGAATATGTAATCAATAGTGCAAAACACTAAAAACCCTATTGCACAACATGAACGATTCCGATTAAAACTCATTACAAATACAAAAATATCATCTAAACAAGAATTTTTCATTAATTTACGTCTAATTAACGAACTGATGTTACCAACTGGGCTAGTCCTGCATTTCTTCTGGAACTTCGTGGGGATTAAGGATGCCAGGTACAGACATTTGAACTCTTCTCTTCTCCGCTTGTGCTTGCTGTAACGCCTTTTCGCGTTCTTCCAAGAACAAATCTGTGTCATCCTCACCGGTATATTCCTAAAATCAATTAGATTTGTATACAAATCTTAGCAATAAAAATAAAACAATTGAAAAGTAATTAATTATAGCTCTTATTAAAATATGAATTAAATATTGAGGCAATTTTTTACTGGTCACTTAAGAGGTTAGTTTATCATCAAACTGTAAGTTTATTTTTAATAACAAATCAACTTGGTATTAATTCAAATTAACAATAATGAACATGCTGTTGACATAACTTTTTTGTTTATTTGGTATTTCCAACACAAAGATAATTAATTTCCCATGGTTTTCCATTATGTTTGAAAATTTAGTTTTTTTTTTGTTTTGCTACAAACTGGAACACGAAGGAAAACTTTTGATGGAACACCTACTTGATTTAAACATTTTTGAACATAAAACAAGTTATTCAATGGTATCAAAATCAAGTAGATATTTCATACAAAAAGGGTTTTCTTCACATTATGACTTTCTCCTTTGACATTTTCCCACTTTCTATTTTATTTAAGTGCTTGTTCACAATGGACGTAAGACAAACTGTATGTAAAACATACAGTTTTTGCAAAGTTTAAGCATAGCAGCATAGAAAATTGCATTGGTTAGATAACTATTGGAGTCACTTGTAGTGGAGATAGAAACAATATAAGCAAGCGTTTTTTGTGTGCCTACTCACTTTTAATACATGTCAGTTCGTCAGTTTCCAAGGCAGCATGTTTCCAATTCTAGCATTCTCTACAACTAATGCAATTTTCTATGTGCTTAGTACATTTGGACTCTATAGTATCATGCTTACGTATGTCTTACACAATATAAGGTTCAAGCTTAATTTATAGATTGACATACTGGAAACGGAAATGCAACACAATATAAGAGATGCACAAAGTTGTTCTTTGCTTATTTATAATTTGACCAAATGCAAGTATTTATGCAAGTGCATTTGTAAAATGCCAAAACTCCCTCATTCAATTTTATAACCTAAACACATGGCAATTTAATTGTAACTAAGTATCATACTTACTATTCATAGTTAAAGAATTTTATAATAAAATAAATGAACACACAAAGAATTCGATGCTTGTCACACAACAAGTCCCTAATATGATGTTATGTTATCGAGCACATGGGAAGCAAAGATTCTTTGGTGAGAAGTTTTTAAAACCAAAAGTGGGAGGAGCTTTCAACATAATACAAGCAACAAAACGCAATAGATGAAACATGACCATCTTTTCTTGTTATGCTACGTTCTCTTGCGTTGTGTTTATACACTGTGTCGCTTTATAAACACTTAAGGCTGATTTATAAAACATGCAGTTGCAGTCGCTGACGTTGCTGCTGAAACTAAATGCATGTAACCATACACACTAATTTATAAAATCTCGTATGTCGCAATGCAACATGCTGAACCTGTGAGGGTTGAATTTCAGCGACTGCGGTTGCTCAAGGTCAAATCAAAAACCATGTTGCCAGTAACAAGTTTACCAAATGTAGTTCATACGCACACTTTTAGTTCACTTGTTATGAACTCCTCCTACTCAAGATGCAAGGTTATATCCGTTTTATTTTAGTATCTACCTGTTGTAATGATAACCTTTATTAATAATAATAAGATATTATGGGAACAACTCAAATTCTAGTTTTAAGGTTATAACCAAATGTTACTTTAAGGTTGCCGTTACACCCTGTAGCTTTTATAAATGCACATATTCATATTATTACAGCGACAGCGTCAACGACTGCGACTGGGCCTTTTATAAATCAGCCTTTAAACTCAATTATACGAAATTCATGTTTTTACATTGCGTTTCCGTTTCTAGTATGTCAATCTATAAATTAAGCTTAAAATTTGAACTTATTTCAACTTTATGTAAATATTAGAGCAATTTCTAGTACTTTTTAGTTTAGTACATTGTCATATGAGTTCGTGCGTCTGTTTTTAAGTGCAAAACTGGAAAAATTACATTCATCTTCAATTTTTGAGTCAAGTTATATTTGTAAATATTAGTTATGGTAAAATATAAATTGAAATGAAAGAAACTGCAATAAATTCTACTAAAACAAAGACAAATGGAGTAAAAGAAATTGAATTTAAGAAAAGACGTCGTTCTATTAATTTGTTTGGAGAGAATTTCAAACAATAATCTGGAAATAAAAATTGTGATGTTTATTAATAACTTGAATTTATTAATAATAAAATATTGTTTTGTGTTTTATGTACCTACTATGCATTTAAGTATTTCTTATGCTTATGTTCATTGTGCACAAGCACTAAACACATATTGGACTCAAAAAGAAGAGAGCATTTTGGTTTTAACAGATTATCTAGTAAACTGTGAACTCTTTTAAAAAAACAAAAGTGTAACTAAAATTTACTTAGTTGAGGCTCTTGGGGATTTTGGTCATTTTTTGCAGTGTATACTTTATTAATTAAATTAACCTACTCTTACAATATACCTTATTTTCAACGAACTCCAATAGGAGTCATTACTGAATTTGCAAAGTCTGTCTATCTGTCTGCATTTTTTTTTAATTTTGACTTCAGATTTAGATTCTACATTAAAAACTAAAGACACATGGTGCCTTTGTTTTTTGATATCTCTTTGGGAACATGGTCAAAATGGCCACAAAAATTTGAAAAATTTTCAATTTTTTTTACTTTGAATCATATTCTACATCAAAAAATAAGTGATACATATATTTTTAGTTTTTTGATATCACCTTGGGAACATAGTCAACATGGCCGCCAAAATTTGAAAATTTTTTAAAACTTGCTCGAATTCAGTAACAGAGTTCGTTGTGGTTATGCTTTGCATTCCCAGATGTTTATAACTTAAATCTAAATTTTTTTTAGTGTTTTTATACTTTTATACTATACTACTCAAATAAAGAGCTGGAACAAGATGATGTACAACCCTCTAGTGACAAGCATTTTCGATTTTAAATATTAGATTTATATAAAAAATACTTACACGTATTTGAACCAAGAAATCTCTTAAATGTTCTTTAAATCCTGGAATATCTTGATTTAAGTTAAACATGCCTTGAACAGTGATTTTAATTTGATTATCGGTAAGATGCGGAAAGGCAGATCTAAGCAACGCAGCTGTGAAGTCTTGAATATATAACACATTATCAGCAGGAGGTCCCAATTGGCAATTCAATCTTCCAGCTTCTACCAACGCGAATATATAAGCCAATATTGTAGCATGCATCGAAAGTCCAGCTGTATGAGAAGTATCAGTCACAACAGAGAAAATATGCTGCAATATGTCTGTAAGGTAAGTCTGGTAGAAGCTGGGTGCTGCCTGTTCGTGTTGTTCAATATTTTGCAGTAATTTCAATAAGATTTGCAAACCAGTATCAGCCACATTTCTCATAGTATGTTTAAAAGCCCAAATTATACTGTCCAGAACCAGCTTGAACTGTGCGGGTGGTATACTTAGAAATGCAGGGAAGCAATGGTTATTTACTGCTTGTAATAAAAGGAAAAAGTTTGTCCTGTATTCTGGGTATTCTTCAAAGTCTTTATTTATCATGGCTAAGGTACATTCAAAGACTGCATCAAATATCTTTGGTACCTAAAACACACAATTTTGCAAATTAATTTAACATAATCATGATACATATACTAAATTGAATAAATTGAAAAGTCTTACCTCAGATGTAATATGGCTTTCGAGTTTATTAACAATAGTTGCCATTGCACTCAAGACTTCAGGTTCACGAGCAGATGGCACAGCCGTTCTTTGATAATCTAGCAGCACAGCATCCAGAAGTGGTGGTATAAAGTTCTCAAGGACCATTACATGATCATTAGAACGTGATATCCAATCCGAGATCAATTTTAATGTTTCTTTCTTCACAACACGCATGCTTTTTATAAGTGGTTGCTTCGTGACTTGTTCACCATTTATTGCAATAGCCGCCGTAATATTTTCAGACATAACCTTTAAATTAAGATTTGTATTTTTCCAATTTATTCGTTATTAAATAAAAATGATTAAAACTTACTTTATATACATTAAGCATGTCAAGATAAATTCGTCCTAACTGTACAACATATGCATGATTCAAAGCTTTGCAAGCTCGAACATTTGTTTTTAAAATACTGCCCAATTGTTTAACAACGTCTATTTCCTTTAAAACATCAACATTTTTACTGGCTTGACATATTATATCATCCCAGACCTAAATAAAACACACATTGAGACAAAAACATAAAAGAAAAGTATCACTAATACAAACCTGATTTGGCAAGAGCATATATTTTTCAATTAAAGCTTCCTGCGTGGCTGTATCGACTTGGGCAGATATCATATAGCCAACGGCTTCATAAAATGTATGGACTTGCTGCGTTTGAAGGTCACAAATAATTGTTGAAATGGACGCCAATATATCTTCGATGAAAGGACCAGATTCGCCAATCTGAGTAGTAACAAAATGCCTTCTGCATTTTAATGCAATTTTAATGAAAGTATCACAAGCCATGTCTTGGACACCATCATGCGTTTCATGCATGAATTCAAACAATTTATTCACAACAGTTTTTAGAAATTTCCAGTGTGCCCTTAGAAATCTAGGATACTGTCCCACAACATACATAATATTGGAAGCAATAATGGCTTTGTTGTCTTTACCGCGTTTCTGCTCACATAAACCTTGAAACAGAATCAATTTGCATTTAATCATTATTGCTAACAAAATCTAGAATATGATGTATACACGTATATATCATATAATAGGTAACAATTATAATAATAGGAAATTTCAAAACAAACTTCAAAGTGGTTACCGATAAACAATTAATTGACCTGGCTAAGGTGCCTGCCTTAACAAGAGTGCCATCTTCAAAATACATTGCAGGATATTCAAAAATTCACAAAGCTTCAGTTACAAAACATTTCATTCCAGGTTGATTTAGATCCTGATCGGCCATGACTAAGATTCACCCTATTTAAATTAATGACGATAACCATAACCACAGAATCTGTTATGACTTGTTATTTTTAAGAAATTCATAATTCTAAGGAGCTTTAAATAATTTTGAAATTATGCATATCAGATTGATATGAATATTTTTTAAACTGTATATGGGGTTTGTATGGTAAAAAGCAACATAAAACCTCTGGTTAACTGCCAACAGTGGCCAACCAGCATCTGAATGAATTAGGTAAAATTTCTCATTATTTTCAATATGTATGCAGGGTTCAGACTACATTTCAAAACAAATTCCCAACTTTTCCAGAATTTCCACAAAATTTTCCTGAAAATTCCATGTACCTATTCAAAGGTCAATACAAACCAGGACTCTTACTTTACTCAGTGTGATTTACACAATTGTTCAAATAAAAACAAATTCATAACTATTAAACAAAACGCACGATCGTTGTGACCTCTATTAAAAATTAAAGAAATATGAAAATGAACAGTACTACTGTGATAACAGTGAAGCACATATCAGAAGGATACAGAAAGTTGTAAAATCATCATATCTGGAAATTTATTGTTAGTTCTGGCAACAATGGGTTGCAGCTGTTGGTCACCTGTTTTCTGCCTTATTTACAGAATTTAAAGTCACCTGTTGGTTTATGGTTTTTGCCAATAGCATATTTTCTAAAATCCAGATTTAAACAATTAAAATTGAGCAAAAATCACTCCAAGAATAATACTGTGTTTATTGGCAACCAGAGTCGGCTCAAAGCATGTCAGCTCTGCAATGAGGTCCATAGGGGGATGCTCTAGTGGGCTCTGAAACACACACGAGGGTCCCCCTCGAGCTACAAACCAAACATGCAGATCCCCTCCTAGGACTCCAAAAATGATATGATGGAGGATCCTAAAATGCCTGACATCCTGGGCTGGCCCTGTTGACATAGTCAGTATTTTTGTTGTTGCTTGTTATATTTTTATTTATATTTTCCTAATTCAATGACATTTTCTCTATTAAACTCTTTTCTGGCGTTACTAGATTGTTCCTATTTTCCTGCTATGGTTTTGTATCAATTTATCATTGTTTTAAAACAAAAATCAATCAACTGTCTGATAAAACAAAACATTATTTCTGCAAACCATTGCATTTTTGTTTTCACGGCTTATCATGTTTTAGAATCTCCTTTTCAAGATACTGGATTTAGATCTATTTTTTAAAATACAGTAAAACTTTTCTTAAGCAGACACCTGCCGTGTCTAAAGGAGGTAACATCAAATAAAAACAAAAAAATATATAAATTATGATTATTTATTTAAAAGCTCATCATATTTTATTAAAATTGTCATTTACTACAGATTGTTTAATATCTTTATATTTAGTATTTTGCAGATCTGGCTTTCCATTTGAGATATCAGTGAATTTGCTTTTTCTAAAGCAATAAAATTATTTGATTAAATAATATAGGTTTCTAGGTCTTTTAGAGTGCACATATCTCATCGATACTTTTTATTTTTGAATTGTTTTTATTTTTATTACTATTGATATCATCTTCTGATTTGTCATCGTTATCTTGATATTCACGCATTCATTGTCTGCGTCAACTTCATCTTCCACCCTGTCAGAATTATTTACCCCAAACCCAGTTTTTGCAAAACAGTTTTTTATTATTTCTGTTTACATTTTTCCCAAATGAGAGCATTAATGATTGTTGTGCTTTTCCAACTGCTAAAGTGAATCAGAATCATCCATACTTGATAACAGTTTTCACATTAAGAAACTTCCGTATTTAATTTTAATTTTTTAAGTATGCCTTGATCCAAAGGCTGGCAAAGTGCTGTCATAATCAGCGACAAAAGAATTAATTCAACGTTTCCCAAAGAAACTACTAGTTGTAAGAGCCATTTGACACGCTAATATTTTTTGTACAATATTTCAATGTAAATTTAATTTAAGAAAATTTAAAAGCGTGTCATACAGATTTGTAAAATTTGATTTAAATTTTGTAGCAAAAATTGAGAATATTTAGAAAATCTTTCTATTTATTTGTTAAAAATGCGTTATTAGAAGAATGCGACTTTCTGCAAACCACGCTCTAGGTGCTAACCTAACCTTTACTTTGTTTTCAAATTTGCTAATATTACTATCATTGTAGCAACACCAGCTCCAGTACAATATAGATTGATATCGTTTATATTCATTTTTAAGGTTTCAGGAGTTCGAATAGCCCGAATAACAACTTACGAAATTTTTAGGTTAGATATTCTGTATATAGGAAATCTTACAGTCAGCTCTCTGACTATAAAGCTTTTTGTGTAATTTTGTTTTTACAGTTTTGAAATAAGTCACTTTCCTCAAGAATATGTGATGTACGATTCTTTTATAAAAGATGTTTTTCTATGAGTAAAAATACATATTAAAACGCTTTTGGTTTTAACAAATTTTCTTTTTTGTTCTGAAATGTCGATTTCTGCATACCATTTAATTATTTCTTGTTTGTTAGTTAACTTTTTTATTTTACTCGCAAACATGTTAAATCCACAAAACAACAATTTCAACTGTATCTACAAATTTTGTAGATATTCAACTTATGTATTTTAAATTTCTTAAAAGCTCAGCATCGTAAATTTATGTCATTAAAATTTATGGATGATAAACTTTTAAAAGATTAAGAAAAAAGTAATAAACCTTCTTTACTTTCTTTTGTCGATCAATTTTAAATAATTAATTATTAAGAATCAATTGCCAATTACTAAAAATTGGTTTAGATGTTTGACTGAAAATTTAATTCGAAATTCACCCTACCAGGTTGTTTAAAATTTTTCCTGCTGCCTATGAATTCTAAGTTAGAGAGAAAATAAGCCACCATCAGAAAGAGAATTTTAAGAGCTTTTCCACAGTATATAGTTTGATATTATCTATAGTAAAGCTGTCACCTCCTTTAGGAGGACATACCTCTTGATTCCACAAATTGCATTATAAATAATTTACAGAAAGCTGCACCTCTATTACGTGGACATCTCTCATTCTTATGCTTATTCCGGAAAATTATCTGTTAAATTGACAGTTTGCATTAGAAACAAGGCAAAATCATCAGTATATAGGTTATGTGTTGGCATGCATACTGGGAACTTAAATTTTAATGATTGCATGTTACTTATAGAAACCTTCAAATTTATGTACAAACTAATTTGACAAATATTTTTCTTTATATTTTATTATTTTGTTGTTATTTACTGTATCAATGTAGTTAGGTATATTCCTTTAAGATATTGAGTTTCAATCCTTATCTATCCTTTACATTCCTTAAATAAATTCAATTCTGAAATCTGAAAGAAATAATAAATTCTTTTTTTCATATTATAAAAACATTTATTACAAAAAAATGCTCAAAGAATACCTAACAAATCAGTTGCAGTATTAACAGTGCAAATATTAAACTATTATGTAACAGTTTTAGTGTGACTGTCATGATATTCTTATTTTTTTCCACATATTTTATCGACGATAACTTACGAGTTCGTCTTGTAATGCCTTAAGCGCCGTTTTACACAGCAATAAATTTTAACATAAATTTAAAAAAGAATTTTTACATAAATATTTTACACTGTTGCAAACGCATTTCGTACAAAATTTTTGACTAAATTTACATGTTAATATTTTCCGATATTTTCTGTAAAATTTTATAGAACCTGTTCTAAAAAATGGAAAAATTCCATCTCAAATATGCAGCAATATATGCGCAGAGTACCAGGACGCCAGTATCACGTGAACGTTAAATATTATGGCTGTTATGGTATTTTATGTTGTGACATCGCGTCGTTCGTTTTACGAAAATTATTGTTCCGAGATTTTCGTAACTTCTAAACATAACCAAACATTACTAACAATTTAGGTTATGATTTCTTTCATGTTTATTTTGTCATCCAGAGATGTCACTAGCAAATTTGATTAAACACGCATGCGCCATTGAGAGATTTTACGTAAAATTATTATCAAGTAGCAAACAGTAAACAAAAATTTATGTTAAAATTTACTGCCGTGTAAAATGATGCTAAAGTATGTATAAAATTTATTATGCAATACAAAATTAGCAAATTCAGTCATCAGTCTTAAACTTCAATGAAAAGAAGTTAATAATATAAAACAAATTTAGTAAAATAGTCTGGAATTATTATTTAAATGTAAATCTTGAGTAAATTTTCAGAATTCCTTTTATAATACAGAAGTTATTTTTTCATATTAAAAGAATATTTACATTTATTTACCAACTACACAATTTTCCCTTATCAAAGGTAAAGATCAAATAAAAACTGATGTAATCTTCTGCAATACTTCAGTTATTCTTATTGTATTACTGCTGTATTTGAAGCAGGGACTAGAACACTTTTGAAATAAAGGTTACGGTTCCGGTTTCGGTTCTACTTCCTTTAAAAATATGGGTTTAGGTTCCGGTTCCGGTTCTATGTGATTTAAAAATAAAGGTTCTGGTTCTGGTTCCAGAATTTTGTGGGTTTCCTAAGGATTCAAATAAAAAAACATGTTAAATTGCAAAACTAAAATTTTGAAACTCTTTTAGCATACAGCGTGTTCCAATTTCGATGCTCACTATTGGAATCTCGGAAATTGTAAGAGATACAAAGTCGGTTAAATTAGAAAAGTTTTGGCTATTTTGGAGATCAGTTTACTTATGCTTTTGTTTTTTCAAAAAAGTTCACGGCTTACTAGATATTTGCTAAAAACGAACATATTTATTTTCTTTTATTTTCTTTCTTTATCTCAGAACGAGCAAAGATAGAAAAGAATAGCAAAGAGGATGTTTTAGAGAATTTACTTCTAAACACAAAAAAATTATTTTCGCAATTGTCTTTTGTTTTATTTCGGCGGTGGAACGTAAATCCAAATTTTTTCTAATGGAACGACTACTTGATTTCCATATTACTGAACTGCAGGCCTTAAATGCTTTTCAGTGATACATGGTTTGACATAGCTATTCATTTGTTTTACCGAATTATAAGTGAAAAAAACTTTTCATCATAGTGTGCCATGACATCTAACACACAAAGTCGTCGAGTTTTATCAAAGCAATTCATTTGTTATGCAAAAATTGCTAAAACAAAATGAATACGCTTTTATGGGGCATTAGATGCTTAGTTGATGCTATCTGTGAATGCTCAGTAAATTATCTTAAAAGCGTCTTTTGTTTTGTTTTGTTTTAACAATTGTTACATAACAAATGTAATTTATCTGACAAAAACCAATGATTTTCATATGTTTAAAGTCATGGCACAGTAAGTGCGAAATGCTGTTTATTTAAAAAAAAATAAGATAATTTCGTTTTTAGCAAATATCTAGTAAGCCGTGAACTTTTTTGAAAAACAAAAGCATAAGTAAAATAGCCGAAACGTTTCTAGTTTAACCGACTTCGCATCTCTTACAATTTCCGAGATTCCAATAGTGAGCATCGAAATTGGGACACACTGTATATTAAAACAGATTATTATACATTGGAGAACCAAGATTACATAATTCAAATTTTTGTTGCAACAGTCACTAATTTCAACGTTAGGTGCAATTTTTAAATAGGATAATCATAGTCTCATTTATTATTTTCAAAATTTTGGTTTTTCC